>QTSX02003033.1:0-161836 GCA_014839935.2 Entomophthora muscae | reverse complement strand
GGGCAATAATTGTGATAGTGTCCTTGAGGGCAAGCTCCTTAATGAGGGCCTTCTTGAAAAGGCCCTAGTTCTTGTTGTGAGTTGGATTGGTCTGGCCGCAAACCATTCACCTATAAATTTAGCAGGGATCCCAGTGATTCTGGATGAGTTTTTGGTTTCCCAGGGACTTTGGGATAACCAAATGATGTGAATTTGGCTTGAGTGCTCTGGATCTGAATGGTAGCATTAACTCAGTTTAGGCCAGCAAAACTGCATATCTCTTTGGAGAAGAGGCACCAGGAAACTGCAGGCAATATATTGAGTATCACTTGTTGTGTGGGTTGGTTCAAGGTTTCTCTCCCAGAAAAGAAGTTGAACTGCTTGATGGGTACAAGAGCCTCATTGAAAATGTGTATCTTCAGGAATATCTTGTGCTTCCTTTTGGATTCTTCAGACAGTAGGAAGTGCTATTTTTTGGGTTTTTCTTTGGAGTAATTTTTCCTTAGATGAAGTAGGTGTGGACTAACCATATCTTCTACACTGTTGTGACTTTACTTCTGAGAATTATAATATAAGAAATCAAGGGGAATATCAAAGAAGATAATAATAACTTTATCTGGTATATAAGAAGAGTATTATATAGCATTGTGATAAGCTACATAGTGCCCATTTATATCATGGCAGGCATGGGGCTTTAAGGAACATGATTCATGTGGAACACAAATGTTTGATCATATTATATTATCTAGATTTCTCTTATATCCACCTTTACTCTGCAATTGAGCCATTTCTTGAGGAAATGATTTCCTAAGAGGGAGTAATTGAAGATGCTGCAACAATACCAAACATGATTTGACAATATTAAAAATGATTACAAATTAAATCCCTTATTTTAATTATTTATTACTTATTATTAGAGGGTGTTTATTCAATACATTATACTATTGGCTGGAATATCTGGCAAACCCAAAGTTGCAGGAATTTGATAGGAACTGTCCCTCTCATGAAAGAATTTTCTGGGAACATTTTTACCAGGCCATGAGTTCAAAACGGACGTGTTGGAACCATTTCCTGTCCAATATTCCCAGAAATATGGGTAAAAAATCCTATCAATGGATTGTTCAAGTTGTTTCTGGAACATTTCTGCTAGAACCCTTGCCTAGACAGGAGGACTATACGAGGGCGGGAGAGTTCAATATTTTAAGCAAAATCAATTTGAAGCAGCATGGGTTTAGGTTGACAATTTAAATGAAGTATTTATTAGACGCGACTGTAGTCGATGCATCCAAGCTTGTGGGTAAAGTAGTCGGTGGAGCCTTGAAAGGTGGGAAGCAACATATTCTTGAGGTTGACAAGCTTGTGCTCGATCAACAAACCCTTTTTTCCAAGGTAGAAGCGGGCCTCGGTTTTTTGGCACACGGCCGAGGCACTCAGCATCGATGGGACGCAGGATTGACCAGCAGGGGACTGGAAGGTGCGGGAGACTGTACTTCCAACAGTCTTGATGGCGCTACGTTCATGGTCCAAAGACACCTTCAGTTCAAATTCCCCTACAGGGAAAAGGGAAGAGGTGGATACTGAGAATCTGCCGCCCGTTATCCATGAGTTGATTGCCTGCTTTGAATGTGCCTGGGTGATGGTTGTGGATCCAGGGCCAATGAGGGCAGGTGCAAGAGAAATGAGTTTGTGGAAGACGTACTTGCATTGAGGATCCTTTTCAGCAGCAATGACGACGTAGTCAAATCCCTGCTCCTGGAGTTCATAGGCCTTCTTCCGGCTGCCACTGTACAAGAAGAGTGCATCGCTAAGCTTGGCTTTTGGTTGGACTATGCCATGGATATCGGAGATGTTGTTGGATAAATGGCCAGCAGCCATCATGTAACAAGGCTTACTGCCCCTGGGATGAGGCCGAAGGTCATCAGTGCAGGAATGCTTCTCAAGTCCAATGGCAAGCTTACTTGATAAGATGTTTCGCTCTGCCCACGCCAAGAACTCACGCTTGGAATATACTTGGGATGAACACACAGCAGAAAGAAAAGTTATGAAAAGCATGAGAAAAAGTATTGTTTACCAAGCACATTTTAAAGTCGCACCAGCAGGCTTCTAGCATCTTATTGTATGGAATAAATTATAAATCAAAATACAGCTTTTAACAGCCATACCGAAAGAAGCCCGCAAGTCAGGGATCACCTGAGTAACTAGTGCTCCAGCAAGGCTCCGGCCCAAATCAACTGACTCGTGCATTTGGAGTGCAGCCAGCTCAAGTTTGGATTTTCCATAAAAATTCATTTTAAACTTGGAAAATATTGCTAAAAAGAATAAGTCACGCGGAGTTAGGGCTGCAGCGTCCCACCCCCGGACAAAGATATTCTTTTTTCCGGCATTCTGGAAGATCGGATTTAAAATCAGCTTTAAATAGAAGATATATTACCTTCCACATTTTCAGAAACCTCGGACCGAATTCGGGTTTTGTCCGGGGGTGGGACGCCGCAGCCTTAGTAACTAGTGCTCCAGCAAGGCTCCAGCCCAAATCAACTGACTCGTGCATTTGGAGTGCAGCCAACTCAAGTTTGGGTTTTCAATAAAAATTCATTTTAAACTTGGAAAATATTGCTAAAAAGAATAAGTCACGCGGAGTTCAATGTGGGCTCTGGGGCAATAGCTTATGTAATCAACTAGTCCAGACTTGCGTTAAGAAGGTCAAACCGCCAGGTGCTGATAAATTAAAAGTATGTTATTTAAATCCCAGTCATTTAAAAGATTGACTTTCTGTAGTAGCATCTGTATTTGACGCGGTGAAAGATGTAGAATCATGATGGTGGGTTTGACATGGGACATGTTAACTACGGGACCCTTCTAGCTCTTTAGATCCTGCAAGGACCCAATCACACATTACACCCCAAAGTCATGATGCAGCTTTTTAGCCTACATGATCTGATTGGATATTGCAATTGAAATAGATTTGATTGGTCTCTTGGAAAGGTATAAATGTACCCATTTGTTTTGTAAAAAGGCATGAATCTTATTTTCTTTGCTCTCACCTTCAGCTGCTATGGTCAATCCGCCAAAGGGATCCTTGATTTCGATGAATTCACAGGAATGGCCCAAAACATTGCTCGGAACTATTTGGGAACCATCACGGCAAAAAAAGCTCGGTGCACAAAAGACTTGAAGTTGAGGAAGGATGGCGAGGTGGAGTGCTATGCATTTGCTGCTGGGGATAGAAACAAGCCATTGGTTAGTTCTGAATTCAACCCCGATAACATTGCAGATGCGTATTTCAATCCAAACATCAGCATCTACAGCTCTATTTACCTCTCCGTCCCTAAAGCCTTCATTGGTGCTGATCTCAACAAGATGGGGGCAGACTATGTGCTTACCACCACTGACAAGGACCCCAACTGCAAGCTTGCCCAATTTCACAGCGTGGCGCTACAAAACACCTTACAGGGTGAGGGGTCCATCACCCTTGGGAATTCCACATCAGAACTGATCACTGAGGGGTTTATCGCTGGCGGCAGCCTTTCTTATACCACACCCTTTGAAGGGTTGGTTCCCAGCCTTACTGTGGAAGCAACTCACGAATACAGGGACAGTATTGGCAAAATATCTGAAGCCACTGTTGGACAGACCTTCAATAGCGTCCATGGTTCTTCATGCACTCCCTATGGTGTCACCTTTGGCTTGGTATGTGATTATACAAAGTATAATCGAGTATTGAGCCAAAATGGGGAAAACCTTGTGGAAAATAGATACCTGGACCCCCGAAAAGGCACTCATATTGTCCCCAACCAGCACAATACCCAGTACTTCTTGGAGGTGGTGGGATGCGTTGAATTTACAAGTAGATAATTAAAACACATCTATCAATGCTATAAATTATATTGGTATAAATAGATCCATCAATCCTCCCGCTATATCATGTAATTAAAAGATTAACACTCACAATGCAGCAGCAGCACACAGGTTGACAATATCCCTGTCAATTATAATAATGATACTATAGTACAGTAGTTTTCAAACCTGTTGAGATAAATGTATATTATTCAGTTTATAACCCATGAACTCAGTCTAAGAACGAAATCAAAGTGGATCCAAATCTTTTGTAATTTAATATAAATTCCTTGATTTTTGATTTTGTTTTTAGACTGAGTTCATGTGTTCTAAACTGAATAATATATATTTATCTCAACAGGTTTGAAAACTACTGTAATCAAAATGGTTTTTTATTAAATTTTATAAGAGTGGCGGTAAAAGAACTAAAGCCTAAGGGAATTGGGGATCTTGGCCGCATTCCTTTTAACATCGTCTTGAACCCCAAATAAAATTGTGTTTCACCCCAAAATAATAATAAGGGAATTGAGGATAGGGGGTCAATTTGATGTTTCTGTTGTCATTAGATTATCTGGCTGGTCCATGCAGGAAATTACACTGCAGGTAAGGTCTAACAAATAATATCCACATAGGCAGGGCTAAGAAAAAGTCCCATGAATCAAACATGGGCCCCTGGGGCCAAGTTGGAATGCCTCAACCAGCTTGGGCACACCAGGCGCTGAGACTATAGTAAAGTGTGAATTTAATTTTTAAAATGTTTTCTTCTGGATGTCAATACTTTTTTAACTAATTTCACTTATTACCCTGAACATTTTTGATATAAAAAATCAATATATATATGTACCATAAAAACATTCCAAAGAGCTAAAAATGCAATAAAACCATACCTTAACCAATAATAATAAGGAAAATAAAGGCATTATTTTCTTATTGCTATGAAAAATGCTCTTTAAAAAATTTTAGTTTACTCTAACAATAAAAATAAAATGCTACAATATTTTAACCTGTTATGATAAAAAAGATCCAGTCACACAAGTGATACTTTCAACCACAATAAACTCACTTTTTGACAATCTTGATTATTTTTGTGACTCAAAATGGAACTAGTGTCTTTTAAGAGTGAATCCACCAAAATTTATTCTAGAAGCTACAGCATTATTACCAGTTTCTGTGCTTCCTAATTGGGTCATTAGTGTCAGCAAGAATGTCTCAGATAGGAGTAAATATAGAAATAAAAGTAATACTCTGGCAATACTTTGATTTTATGTTCTTGATATAACTTTTATTGTGTTTTTTAAAATGATTTTTACATGTGAAGATAGTGTTGATATTGTCAAGGAGAATTACCAGGAGCAACTACAAGCCCAGCTTTCTAAGCAAGGTGTTGCAGCCACTATGAGACCCATTTACACCCAGCTCAACTTAAGTTGTGAGGAAATTGAGCTGTATGTTTCACCAAATGCCGCATTAGGTTAGTTTTTACAACCTGTATGATGATCCCCAAGACCAGGCCCAACCTGAGCCTTTGCCACATTTTGGAGACTGGGAAACTATGGCCCCCTTCATCTCAATCAAACTATCCCATAACAATTCAAGCAAAACAGATTGAGCTGATCCTAATCAAGGTACCAGCATGGCAAGTGTGGCTTTCAATTGGCAACTGATAACCAATGAAATTATTGAGGAGATACTGAGCCTTAATAAAAGTGGCAGTACCTTTGCAGAAATTGCCATACGCCTACAATCCACCTAGGAAGTGGTAAGACAAGAATTTTGGGCTCTCACAAAGAGAGGAGGAACAAAGATTACCAAGAAGCAAAAAGCAGTCATATTCCCAGCGCAGGGATGTCATGAACCGCCATGACATTATTATTTCTGAAAGTTGCGTTTTAACTATCTGGGCTGATAGAGCAGATCCTTGCTGTCAAAACGAGTCCTTGATGGTCTTTCTAGGTGAACTAGTTCAGAAGTTAAATTGAGTTGAATATTCAGCCCGGGAGAACTCATTGATCCGTCCCAAAAAGGAAATGTGATTAGGTATTGGCCCTACAAAGATAACAATCAACACTGTGCGGACAAATACTAGTGTATCTCAGCTGATACTGATTGGATTTGGACGTTAAAATACCTTTTAGTAGGTATTCTGTAATTGATGTCTTTGGGAGTTGTTGGTATTGCAATCAAATTGTTTAAATCAAAGCAAAGTAACTTTAATTGCTATTCAAAAAGTTAAGTTCTTTATTTCAAAGTTGAACAGTTTTATAGACTTGTCCTGTCTGTAACAATTCCCTGTTTCAGGGCTTAGGGGGAGGATGATCCAACGGGATCAGCACAGAAATCATTATTAATAATTTCTGCCTGATTGCTGGTTTCAACTCCATTCTCACAATCTTCATTACAATGTTCAAACGCTCAAATTGAAGCCACAAAGCAGGAGCTTCAAATTGAGTTATTTTTTGGACAATAAACAGAAGCAAAGCGTGAAGTTCAAAGATTCTCAAAGGAATATGATGCCATGCAATCAGCTGATGTCTCAGACTCACATAATGAGCCCCCAGATGAAGACCCAAGAACCTCTGAGAATGATCTGGAAGAATCAGATCAAATGGTATAAAAAGAGCCTGATTCCCCTTCCCTTCATTTGTGGTCATGTTTGGTCCTTTAAATAAACAAATAAATACATCCAATTTTTAATTTAATGGTTCAGAGTCAGAAGCCCTTGGGCCCTGACAAGGGATGCCTATCATATCATGCTTAACTTTATACAATGTGATCCATGCCTCCAAATGACTGATTTCAGAATGTACTTGGGCTTCATGACATCTTTGTTGTCTGCCGCTCTTCACAGCTTTGGATGCATGGGCTTGTTGGCATCCTGGTGCTGACTAATTTCACAGGTGGCAAATGGAATAGCAGCACTGGTTTGACCCACAATCCAGAAATTGGTGTCACAGGAACCTGCAGCCTATTCTTTATATTGGATAATGTCATTTTTATACCCTATTATAAATTGGAATTATATCTCCAGGATTACAGGATGGTAGGAAAAATAATACACCTGAAGATAATAAGAATATGTCTCCGACTGGTGGGGAATCACCACCCAAATCCACGTGGAGTTAATGATTAACCACCAACACAGCTTCAGATACCATTTTATAAAATTTCCAAATGAGATACTAGGATTAAGTAGAACAATTAATCCTAACCAAAGTAGCCCAAGATAAATATCCTGTAAAAGCATCAACATATCTTCAGAATAAAATTCTGGACATTGGGAGGCAACACAATTTTCAGTTTCCAGAATGAGGGGAGCTCCAAGATTGTCTTACATGAAATTAACATTGAGCGGCACTGACAACAAAGTTCCAACTTCAGGGCCCCATCTTCCAGAAATAATCTGGCTAAGAATTAAATTGTAGAGGATGTAGCGTAACAATCCAACTACAGGATGCATTTGAATAAAAAAATTAGACCAAGGGATATTTTGATTTTATTGACTAAAATTTGGGAGTATCTCAACTCTTAAGAGTTGAAACAGTGAAAATTATTTAATATATATCAAAATTTGACTAAGAAATACCACCTGGATCCTGGGCTCCTATTCCTTCCACATTTTCAAGTGAGTAACTGGTCTAGTCTGCAAAGAACTCTTGAGTGACCAACTTCTGATGACCCTGCTGATAAATAAGATCATATCAGGTGACCCTCAAATTATGTCAATTTATCAACGTCAGCTTACAAGGGGAATTCAGACTCAACTGGCAAACTGGAGCAGCTGTAACCCATTTTCGATCAACTGTTTGATTTAAATCTGTTAAATTGATTAATTTGGTTAAAGGGTTTCTGGCTTTCCAAGCCTTCTTACTTGGCCAAATAATTCCCAGCATTATGGAATTTACCGTGACATTTGATATCTGGAGCATGGCTGATTAAAAATACAGTAATTTTCAAACCTGTTGAGATAAATATATATTAGTCAGTTTAGAATGCATGAACTCAGTCTAAAAACAAAATCAAAAATTAAGGAATTTATATTGAATTACAATAGATTTGGATCCACTTTGATTTTATTTTTAGACTGATTTCATGTGTTCTAAACTGACTAATATACATTTATCTCAACAGGTTTGAAAATTACTGTACTGCATATTACTGAGCCATCTAATGTAATGTGGTAAAGAGGCATCATAGAAGATTACAGCTGGTAGACAAAATGTGTTAATATTTCTTGCCAGCCATGAGGATGTACACTTGGGGGATGGATTTTTCTACAACATTGGACAAGATCCAGGAGCACAACTCTAAGATGTTCAATCAGGTGCTTCTCAAAGCCCATTACCACACTGAGCTTTTCCTGTGTCAGAAGATTGCTTAAATTTTTACCAAGCCTGCCCTCAATGCCAATAGCAGTAGCCAATAATCAAAGGATACACATCTTCCCCTTGTGAGTCCCTGGTGTACCAGTCAATTGCTTTAATCCCTGAGTGTGAGTATGATGTCTTGTATCATCAATTTATTCAAGCTAGTCAAGGTATTCACTTGTCCCCAGAACCTCTCACTGCCTTAGCTCTTAGTCAACTCTCTCAACTCATTGAATCCTAACTACCCACATACCAAGCCAACGCTGTCCCTGCCACCCACCCTCACCTGCCCATCAACTAGTTTGACTTCTCTGCTCTCATATTTTACGGATGAACCACATGCAAATAATCATTTATATTTAATTATACAATAAAAACTACTTTAATTTTTAGGATTTCTAATGTGATAATATATCAAAGACATTTAATTATAGGGCAGATTGATTTAAATAATGACCCAAGTTTAATACAACTGATTTAATATTTCTTATAAGATTTAATCTCTGTATAATGATATAATCAAATACATTTAATAAAATACAGGTGCAAAGGACCAGCCAATCAGAATTGGCATTTTCCTTTTTCTTTGACTATTGACTCTGACAAGGCATGACCCTGTTATTATTCCCAGTTTATTCTAGTAAATTAATACTGTTGCCTAACTAACTGTCTGTTTTGCCCAATTGATACGCCTACCTGTGATTAATCTAGCACCCAAGAAGACAGTGGCTGAGTGCTAGATTAACCATATTTCAGCATACTAATGAGACAAAACAGAAAGTTCTTTAGACAACAGGCTTGATTTGATAAGCTAATATTGTCAGGATAACAGAGGCTATGTCTTGTCTGAGCCAATTATCAAAGACATAGAAAAATTAATGCTAATTCTGATTGGCTGGTCCTTTGCACCTGTACTTTATTAAATGTGTTTAATTGTATCATTACACACAGGTAACTTATAAAATATAGATTTGAACTAAAATAGTATAATAAATGTGTAATCCACTGTATCACACATACTTGTTCTGAAATAAGTATGATATATTGAAATCAATAAATATGCTGGCAGTAGAATCAGAGACAACAACTAAGAAAATAAGAAGACAGAATAAATACATTTGTATTGTATAAAGAATCAAACATGAATATTAATAACTTACCATATAAAAAGACACCTCAACAAATTAAAATTGAATTTCTTCAAGAAATATAAATTAATGTTATAGTGAAATTATAATTTTCTCTACTTTAAATTACACCCCCAAGAAATGAATCATATACCAAAAAGACTGACCATACCCATAATCCATGTAATACTGGGGGAAAACACATTAGGACAAAACATAATGTTGCAACCAAGTTTCCAGACTCGCCTGCTAACGTATCTTACAACACAAAGGGGGCGCTCAATGAGCCGCCCCTTGACGTATCTAATGTTATGGATTAATCTGATGGCAATATCAAATGGCGGGTACTTCATCCTAATTAGGAGCGCTGCCAATTCAACTTGCTGATTCCCGCACAAGATATTCCTTGGCTCTAAACCTTACATGGAACTTCCCACTATGCCACCCCCTTGTGGCCTTATGGCTTTCCCCATATAGTATATTAATCAAAATATTCTACAATACATGATACCTTATTCTTATTATCCCATCCTTTCTATTGGACTGTTGTCTTCCCCTATTCTAAACACTGAATCCTCATTGGTTCAGTTGCAACAATAAGATCTTCAGAGAACCCAGATTGACACTAGCTCAAAACAATTATGGTCTACAATTAGCCCCTAAAGTTTTATATCAACTTTTCAATAAATACTTTTGTAGCACACAGTTATAATACTAAATTATTAATAAGTTATGTTGCACTGGGAAAATATAAGTTATTAGAGAGCACATATTGACATTAGCCCAAAAAATTAGGTCTACATTTATCCCCTTAAATTTAATCACATTTCAATAAATACTTGTTCCAGAACATATCTAGCATACTAAATAAAGCAAATTATATTGCTGTGACGGTCCACATGTTTGGTGGTTTGCAGGCAGGGCTAATGTTGGCAAAGTAAAAGTTTAAAGGTTTGTTGCGGGTAGATGTCTAGTAGGGAATAATGGCTACTAGGGAAGGTAAGGCCTAGCTAGTAGGTAACAAAGGACTACTAGAGGCAAATGTTGTCTCCACCCAGCAGAAGATATTGGCTGCTGTGGGCTAGAGGTTCTCACCCAGCAGGGAACTGTGGCTGCTAGGGGGAGGAATGAGATAAATCAGCAGGGAACTTTAGCTTCTTGGGGTGGGGAGTGGTCCAGCTTGGTGAGTAGTGTGTGCTATACAGGCTGGATGTTGTTCAGACCCTGGCAGGTAACGCGGGCTGCCAGGGTAGGAAAAATTGCCAGCATGGTAGGTAACTTGGCTACCAGGGCTGTAAGTTTTTGGACCCCTGGCAGGTAACACTGGCTGCCAGTGAGGGGATGAGCTTTGAGAGCTCTATGTACCCTGATACGCTTAAAGAAGGTCTGTGAGCAAGCCCTTTACCTAACAGACTAGTAGGGTGTCCTTGTTTATGTCCCTGTGGGATTCCTGTCCACCAGTCCCCAAAGTGTTTCCTGGATCATAGCCAGGGACCAGCTTGGAGGATTTGTCATTCCCCAGCAGTGGTGAGTGGTTGGCCAGAAGCTTGTACTTGACCTGCATAAGTGCAAACTCTTCCAGCACCTTCCCAATGACTAGGCGGGCATTCCCACCATACACCTGTACTTCAGAAGAAGCTAGCCCCTCTTTGGGCCTGTATCAATCTTGTAACAACCTGGCAAATTCATTTCCTATAAACTCCCTTCCCCTATCTGTCATCTCAAGATGCCTAGTCACTTTTTCCCACTCCTCCTGGACAGAGTTACTGGAGGCAAATATTCTAAAACTTTGACAATAGGTATCCTCCTCCCCTTGGCTAGGGTAGAAGATGTTAGGTAGTTTACAAATTGGGATTAATGTACAAGTTAGAAATATATGTAGGGGTCAAAATGGGCGTTTATTTGTCTCAGAAGGAAAATCACCTTAGAAAACTTCTGTAATATGGTCCTGGTGCTATAGAAAGTAATAGGGGTTTGAAAATACTTTGAGTCCTCCAATAATCTCTTGGACTCCTTGTACTTGGTCTTAGGCTCCTTCTCCTTTATCTTGGGCTCCTGAGCTCCTGGTTCTGTCTTTGTGTCCTTTGGTATTCACTGTTTCCAATCCCTGTCTTGCTTTAAACTGTTTTCTTTTTATAGCTCCTTGTTTCAGTCCAAAATCTCCCTCAGAACTTTTTTTTTCAAAGCTTAAACAATCCAGTTTTTTTCTCTTTAAAACATATTAAACTTAATAACTTACTTCAGCCAATGAAAGCCATGAATTTTCTGCTTCTGTTCCTCATTTTTTAGGCTTTAACTCTTAAGTTAAGGCCCTCAAAACACTGATTAAATAAAATTGAGCTTGCAGCCAATAATACGCCTCAATTCAACTGTTTCTCCAAACAGTTTACCTGGTTGACTTGCTCTTGACTATGATTCAAACTTGAAGCTTTCTCACTCTGGGTAAACAACTGCTCTGCATTTGGAACAGTTTTGCCGTGATTCCCATCACGTTTCTCTGGCAAATCTTGAGCGCTTTTGCCTATGTTTCACATAAGAGATTTTCAAACCCTCAATTCTTCAACGTTTCACCAAGTTTCTCTGCATTTCTTCAATGTTTTGCGCCTTGAACTTGCCTGTTGCTTGCCTCTCAACTCTCCTAGTTATTCTCGGCAAAATTTGCATATTTGCTTTACAGTTTCTCCGTCCTGTTTCTGGCTTCTTCCCATTCAATCAACTCTAATAAATTCATAGTTTAATCACTGTAAATAATTTATTTCTCTCTTTCTTTCTTTTTATATGATATTTAATCATTTTATCATATTTTTGGCAGCTTAAGATCCTTATTTAACTGCTTCTTATATCAATATTTCCTCTCTTAAGACACCAACATCAACATTCCAGCCTCTATATCCAGTCTGGCTAGTCCTTCCAAGACATCTTCTGGCTCCATAGCTAGTCCTGCACTATCCTCTTCTGGTCCTTCAACCAGCTCTTCCAGCTCTTCAACTTAACCAGCAATCAGTCCATTTTAGTCCACAAACAGCTCCTTCTAACATCAGTTCTCCAGCTACTCCTGCATCATGACCTGCTAGTCCTTCAACTCATCCAGCATCATGATCAGCCACTCTATGAACTACCTTGGTTCCAACTGCCCAATGAACAATCTTGGTTCCAAACTTCAACATGAACCAACAGTCCCTCAACTAGTCTTCCCTGTGATCATACAGTCCTTCTTACTAGTTTTTTCTGCTGATCCCATACAATAAACCACCTTGGTTCTTTATCTCAGTCCCTGTTACCAGAACCTGTAGACCCAGGCATGAGTCTACATTGAACTGGTGTTTGACTGGGCCCTTGCAAGTGGCAATCCACTTAAGCCATTCAATCATAGATCAATAAAGTCTATGCCATTTTTTACTCACCCAGGTGATTAAGTCTGAGCTTTCAGTCACAAAGTAACCAGCTTTACTTCCCAGAGGCCTGATCACACCAAGTTCTGCAGCTGCTTCCCCAAGCAACTGCCTTGGTGACACCTCAGAGAAAATATATGCCCTTCAATGCTCACTTTAGGATCTCCCCAAAGCTCCCATAAGGACATAAACGAGGAAACCCTATCAGTCTGTTAGGTAGGATGCTTGCTCACAGACCTCCTGTAAGTGTATCAGGTTATGTAGAGCCCTCAGAGCTCTTCCCCTCCCTGGCAGCTTGCGTTATCTGTCAGGGGCCCAAAACTCACAGCCCTGGTAGGCAAGTCCCCTACCATGCTGGCATACACTTCTACCCTGGCAGCCTGCATTGCCCGCCAGGGTCTAAACATCTCCCAGCCTTAGTAGCACATGCTACCCATCAGGCTTGATCCCTCTCCACCCCAAGCAGCTAAAGTTCCCTGCTGAGCTATCTCATTCCTCACCCCTAGCAGCCACAGTTCCCTTCTGGGTGAGGACCTCTAGCCCACAGCAGCCAATATCTTCTTCTGGGCAAAGACAACATCTGCCCCTAGTAGTCTATGCACCTACTAGCTAGGTCTTAACTTCCCTAGTAGCCATCATTCCCTACTAGGCCTCTACCTGCCACAAACCAACAACACATGGACCATCTTTAGCATAGTATCTTTATTTGAAGCCAAATCAACCCTTGCCTGAAAAACTGTTTACATGTGGATCATCACAGTCCCTATGGAAGCTTTGGGGAGATCCTAAAGTGAGCATTGAAGGGCATATATTTTCTCTGAGGTGTCACCAAGGCAGTTGCTTGGGGAAGCAGCTGCAGAACTTGGTGTGATCAGGCCTCTGGGAAGTAAAGCTGGTTACTTTGTGACTGAAAGCTCAGACTTAATCACCTGGGTGAGTAAAGACAATGACATAGACTTTATTGATCTATGGTTAGATGGCCTAAGTGGATTTCCACTTTCAAGGGCCCAGTCAAACACTAGTTCAATGTAGACTCATGCCTGGGTCTACAGGTTCTGGTAACAGGGACTGAGATAAAGAACCAAGGTGGTTTATTGTATGGGATCAGCAGAAAAAACTAGTAAGAAGGACTGTATGATCACAGTGAAGACTAGTTGAGGGACTGTTGGTTCATGTTGAAGTTTGGAACCAAGATTGTTCATTGGGCAGTTGGAACCAAGGTAGTTCATAGAGTGGCTGATCATGATGCTGGATGAGTTGAAGGACTAGCCGGTCATGATGCAGGAGTAGATTATCATGATTCTGGATGAGCTGAAGGACTAGAATATCATGATGCAGGAGTAGCTGATCATGATGCTGGATGAAGCTGAAAGACTGGAATATTATGATGCAGGATTAGCTGATCATGATGCAGGATGAGCTGAAGTACTAGAAGATTATTATGCAGGATTAGCTGATCATGATGCATGATTAGTTGAAGGACTAGCTGATGGATAGAGAAGAACTAGCTGAAGAACTATAAGATCATGGTGCAGGACTAGCTGAGGAACTGAAAGTTGGCTAAGAAGGATTGACAGAAGTGGATACAGGAGCTAGGATGCTTGTTTTGGACTCTTGGAAATGTATGTGTCTATAAGTAAAAAAGCAGTAAAAGAATTAATTGATGCTGCCAAAAGATATGATATAAAGATGGAATTGATTATCATATATGTAAAAGAAAGGAAAAGAAGAAATAAGTTGCAGTGTTTGAACTTTAAATCTATTGGAAGCTGAGTGAGTGAAATGGTGCCAGAATGGTGGACTGGTTAAAGCTGTGGTGCACAAAGAGTTGTCAATTTGAGCGGTTTGATCAGTGGAAATTGGTTTCCTAGTTGGATCCCAGTGGAACTTCAGAAATGGTCTATTTTTGCGCTCTGAATTCATTGGCTTAGTTCTGGAAGGTTTCTTGATGAATATGATTGGTTGGAAGCCAAAAGCTTAAAGTATAAGCAAGAAAACAGTGAATTAATACTTTAAGCTTTTGAGAAAGTAAGTATGTATGTAAGCTTAAGTTATTATAGGAAAAAGTGAGCAACAATGGTTTAAGCTTTTGAAGAAAGCCATTTTGAAGGCAGAACTGTTGGGAAAAAGACACTATAAGAAGGAAGCTAGCTGGAAAGTTACAGGGTCTTTTCCAGGTCTTTTGAGTTTCTGCTGAGAGGTTTTGAAAGCATTTTTGTTGCCAGAAGGAGCTTGGTTGGACTGATACAAGTGAAATACCAAGGACACTAGAGCTATACAGAGAGCTGAAGCCCAAGATAATGGAGCAGGAGTCCAAGATTAAGGAGCTGGAGCTTGAAATAAGGAGCCGGATCTTAAGCGCGGCGCAGGAGTCCAAGTTTAAGGAGCAGAGGTCCAAGACTAAGGTAAAAGATTCCAAGATTAAGTACAAGAAGTCCAAGATATTGTTGGAGGACTCCAAGTATTGGCAAACCCATATTGTTTCCCTTACCCCCTGGGCCATATACCAGAAGGTATCTAAGGGGATCTTCCTTCTGAGAGTGAATAAAAGCCCCATTTTGACCCCTATACATATTTCTTAGATACATTTTCCCTTACTAGAGAATAACAACCCCTTCCAGCCAGTCCCTGGCTATGACCCAGGACACACTTTGGGGACTGGTGGACAGGAACCCCACAATTGCACTGGGAAAAAACATACAATCTTCAGAGATCCCGGATCAACACTAGCCCAAAACAATTATAGTCTATGTATAGCCTCTGAAAGTGAATCATTTTTAATAAATTCTTGTTCCACTACATGATTAGCATACTAAAATAAGAACAATTATATTATACAATGAAAAAATATGCAATCTTCAGAGAACATGGATTAACATAAATACAGACACTATATGGAATATCAAATTAATTTCTATACTCTTGTTTTACCTCTGATAAAAATTCCATATCTATATTTAATTATATATTTTAGGTGTTATTAAATTCAAAGCATATATATGTCTTTTTGTGGTGTGAGATTAGGCTGATTGACCACAAATGATCAGGCTAATCATTGTATGCAGATCTTTATTAGTTACACGCTGTATTATCACTAGGTTAAGATTCTATTAAGTGCATTAATTATACGCCGTACAATCACCAATTTATAGTAAATGATATGACAGTTACACAATGTGTAATTGTTAGTTTATTATAATAGATGCAACATTATACACCGTATTATCACTTGATTATCATTCCTATGTGTACTGATTATACGCTGTATAATCTTTAGTTAATTATAATTGATATTAACATTATACACTGTTTAAATGTTAGCCAATATAGCAATTGTCATTGATTACACGCTGTGTAATCTTGTAATAATTAATTTTATATTGCTCATTACAACCTACTGGACGTTGTATCAACTCACTCTCACCTAGTCTGATAAGCGTATATGAGTATATCAAACAAGTGATGCACATATGGCTAGGAAATACTGAGTTTGGATCAGTATTACATAGTCTATAATTGGTTCCTTATTGGTTTGGGTCAGTATTACACAGTGTATAATCCACAAATTGATATTGGATTGAGTCTGCTGTTATGCAGTGTATAATTCCTAATTCAACCTGTTGCATTAATAAGCAGAAGGCTTGCCAGACAGAAAAGAATCACTGACTAAGCCCTGAAAATGGAATACTGGAATTCTACCTTCCAAAGTAGGAGGACTGAACAGGGATCATTTCTAAGTATCAACCAAATACAGCGTAGTTTCCTAGTGCAATAATAGGCGTGTTAGGATACAGCCAATTGATAACTGCTAGTAGGCTAGCTCAAGAAGAGTGTAGGCTGTAGCTGAAGTGCCGTGTACGCCTTGCTAAGGCCAGTAGCAGCACATGTGCCAAGGACAGCAAATCATGATAGGCGCAGCCAGCAAAGATGGACCTATTGTGAAGGTAGCCACTGAGAACTTTCTAAAAGGACAAGAACAAGAGTTGTTGCATTATATATTGATACAGATGCCTGAAAGGATGAAAACAAGTTCTTAGTTACACCTGGATAGATTGCAGCCGCTGGCTAGATTGTACTCCAGTTTCAATAAACATAATTATCTTCAAAGTTCTATTCTATTGCAGTCTGTAGTGCTCTTGCATAAGATTAGGTAGAGCACATTGGCAAGGCTAACATATATATGGATCATTATTTATTATATTAAGCCAAGGCGCCAGCTTAAGCATTTCAAAGCATTTTAACTTCTTTGGTATCATTTAAGTCATAAACTTATGTTTTTTGAACATTAATATAATGCTTAGTTTACTGAATAAAAGTTTAAGAGTGTAAAATATACAAATAATAAAAAAATCTTATTTTTATTAACTGTATTTTTTGTTAAACCCCTTTTTTCTATTTTAATAAGCGAAGAATCAAATATATGAGTTGCATGGGAGAGTAATAGCAGCCCCAAAGCTATAATTGCTATTATCCTATCTTTGGCTCATATAATTAATTTCTTAGTTATTTTTAGAAAAAAAGTTGTTTTATTTAAAAGACTATTTACCCTATGTGAAATATAAGTTTTTGTTATGCGTCCAACTTCATGAACATGCCCTACCAATCCTTTAGTAGTATCAGCTCTCTTTGTTTCTCTGTCATCTGTGCAGAACTTTTTACAGTAATTTATTTTAGGAGTACTACTTAACATCCTCAAATGTCAAAGGTGAAACATACAGCTCACCATCTTTCATTAAATATGTAAGATTAACATAAAATGGTTTGACTTCAAGCCAGCTTGTTTTAGGCCTAGATTTTCTATCATAGATGTAAAAAAAGGTTTTTTGGGAAACATCTGAATTATTTACAAGTGACTCATAAACCCTTTCTTTCTTCCTCTCTATCAAAACCATTTTGAGATCATTTATATTTTTTATATAAATCTCATTTTCCTTTTGTTTAAATATTTTAGATAATACACCAAAATGACCATCAACAATACTTTTGCCATGACACTCAACAAATCTATTATACTTAATTTTTCCTTTTATAATTTTAGGTACCTCTTTAAAAAGATAATATAAGAATTCATAAGATCTGAAATGATTACTGTCAGGAAATCCTGGTCTATCAGGGTTGACTGATCTATATTCCCATCACAAGACATGAGTTGATAGTGGATGGAATACAGCCAAAGCAAAACAGCTATTCCAGAATATGGGGAACTATAATAAGGTTGATATAGTTCCAAGTCAGAAGCACCTGAGACATTCTGGGTCTCAGGTCACGGGCCAATCCAGAAGCTTCTATAATTAGACGCTAAGGATTCCGGATTCCAGATAAGGACACCAACCCGACCCAGAGAATATTGGGGAATTCAACACCTGTTTCACCAAGAAGTGAGACGGCAAACCGCCCTTTTGCATTTTTTCATTATGCCAAGCATAAGGGCAGTTTGGCCAATGGGTGTCAACTTAGTTGCAGTAACTAAGTCAAGGAATATCTAGGCTGAAGAGGGGATATCAGCATCCTAGAATATTACCTCATCTCAAACCCTATTTGGGTTTTGGGATCCAACTCTAGGGGGGTGAAACTAGTAGCTTGGGTATGATAGGCTAGCTAGTAAAAGAGTTGCCCATAGTTAGACACCAGTTTGGCCGCTAGCTGTCAATTATAAAGGGGCCTTCCAAGATCACTTGGAGGATATACAATTCTCATACCCTCAACATCTCTACTAGTCCAAATAGTAGCGGTGTCAAAGTACAGTAAGAACAAGCTTATTGATACTTGTGAACTCCTGCCAAACCACCACAGATGGTGTCGCGTCCCAAAGGACCACAGGACTTCATAATTCTCTCGGAACATTCAACAACAGGCCTCTGCTGTTGTCACACCAATTGAAGCACATCTGTTGCCATACAGATTCCCTATCCCATCCTACAACATAATGAATAATAAACATAATATCTCTTCTTCAAGATCCAGAAATCTTGACAATTACCATTATCAGTCCAAACTTTAATATTTTTAATATTCTTAAATTTATTATTTTTAAGCAGACTTATCAAACATTGACCTGAAAACAAAGAGTCATGAGATAAAATTTCAGATAAAAAGTCATGATACTCATATTTAATCTTCTCATTTTCTTTAAAAGCAATTGCAAATCCTAATGAAAAATAGGTGTTTTCTCATAAAAACAATTATTTGTCTCTATAGGACCCCCACCTATTTTAAAGGTTTCTTTATAGTCTATTACTATAACACATTAATTATTATCAAGATTATTTATATCACTAATATATTTTCTATTTTGATGCTTATAAAACTTTTTATGTAGGTCAATAGATTCCAAATTTTCTTTAATAGATTTAGGCAATGGCAACTTCTTTATAATCAAATCCTTTTTCTTCATTTCTAATGATTTTTTAAGTTGCAAATGTTACACATATCAGTTTGCTTTTTGCTTTTAATTATATTATTAGGAATAAGCTTATAAAAAGTGGAAAGTGAAATAGAAATATTGTTTTTTATTTTCATATCTTCATAAATTTCTTTTTTTGTTTTCAATGATGAGCATTTTATTTTAGTTGAGTATTCACTCAATTCTTTTTGTAATTCTTCATAAATCAATCCAGGGGATTTTTTTAGTGAATTGGTTGGTTGGAAATGAATTTTTTAAAATATTTTTTATGTTTTCTTTCTTTACTGAATTGTTTTTTCCTTTTTTATTTTTTGAATTTAATGATACTTTTTTAGCATTTTTTATTTTTTTTGAATATGAATACTCATTTTTTGTCATTTTAAATCCACAATCCCAAAGCTCTTTCAAACTGTAGCTTGATGTAACCAATGCTCTTAGGGGAAGGAAGGTGCTTGTAAGGGGATTCCAATATCAATTCCTTTAGGTTGTTAAAGAAATCATCTGTCTTGGAATTTTGTATGACAGATAAGAAGGTAATTTTTCCAAACTCTGTTTTTAATAAGAAGTGCTCAACAAAGCTGTTAAAATCATTGTCAGCAGTAAAAAGGAATGCTTGTTTAAGCACAGAGATTCTTTCTCTCTCAGTAGAAGCCCCCAGTGAGAAGAAGGGTGTCATCTGAGGTGCAAACTTGATAGGTTCCATAATGATAGTGGTTGGGTTCCTTGGCTTGGTTCAGGCAGTTCTTGCTTAGAAATTGATGCGCAGTTATCAGAGAGGAGTAAAGGTGTGTTTGGAAAGTAAATTTCTGTAAAGTTGAGCTGTTTAAATACCATGTTAGCTGAGCTTTTGTACTACAGACATAAATCCCCAACTGACCCCCAACTGATCTCCTTAATTTATTAATATCACCCCTGAAGTCTGATATCATTGTTTATTTACCCCTTTTTATATTCTGGTTAACTGTTGATATCTTGGTAAATAGTACTTCAATCTTGCTCAAACTAGTATCATTAGAAAGCCCTTAATCTCATCTTTTGGAATTGTGCTGCAACTTTATATTTCAATACCAATTTAGTATATTGAAGTGGCTTTGAATGTAAGCTTATAAAATTATTATTAGAAATAAAATATGCTAATTAACTCTTAAAGTATGATATTTTAATCAGTAAACTAAATTTAAAGTATAAATCATTATTTAGCTTACTTTTAGTAACCAACTCAAAAACTTGTTTTTAAATAAACTTAAGTTTATTATAACTTTTTACAGTTCTTAAAAATGAACTTTATATATCTTAAATCTATCAAAATAAAAATGTTATTTTTAATCACATATAAATATTTGCTTGTATATTTAAAGCTGTATCTTATTTTTATAGATACAATGACTAAGATCATTTTCAATTTAATTCGAATAAATTTTAACCTTTATTAAATTTAATTAAATAAAGCAAGATTTTGAAACATTCTTTTTTATGTTTGAATTTTTTATATGTATTATCTCTAGCATACAGTATAAAAATATAATTTTATTAAATAGTTGTATAAAGCTATTTTATTAATATTAAATACTTAAGAATTTGAAAGGAAAAACTTTTACTCTCTTATAAGTTCTTATCATATATTTTCTATTTTATTTAACTTAAGAATAAATTACTTATGCTAAATAAAATCACTGAAATTTTAATAAAAGTTTAGTTTTAATTTTAGTTTTAGTTTTTTAACTTTTTACTAGATTTGTTTATAAATTGCTCTAAAATTATTTAATATTTATTTATTAAATATGCAAAAAAGCTAAGATTTTAGGCAGCAATTTAATTTCCAACAAAAAGCATCATATCAGTTTTTATTGTATTTTTATGTTGATTTTTTAGAATGAAGTCATTTTGTACTAATCAGCTTTCAAGAAGTAATGGTATATGGTTTAAGATTTTTACTGGCTTTTAATACAGTTTAATTTAGCTGTAAGTAGAAAATGCTTAATTTAATATAGGTTTTTATATTATAAGGATCAAATAAGATTTATTTTGTTAAAATTGTTGTAATTATTTAAATTTATTGATAAGAAAATTAAAACAAAATTTTAAAGTGCAAAGTAGCACAGTTAATAGAAAACAGATTAATCTTTAAAATAATGACCCATATGTAGCTTTGAACATACTAGCAATAACCCAAGCTGCTCAACATGTGGTTTTTAATAGTATACAATGGGCTGTGTGGGATAAAAAACACCATGGCAGAATTAGAAGTATTGATCAATGAGCTTGACTGTATTTGATCCAGGCCCATCTACCCCCACTTATATTGACCTTTTATCCAAGAATCTTGTTTTTTGAAGACTCTTGCTACAAACCTTAGCAAGATTTTTATTCAGAGTTGCCACCTTATTTCTTAGTTTTTTGTCATCCTCCTTCCACTTGGCAAGCATCTATAGACTCTTTTCTTCCTGTAATCCCAATTCTTATATTTCACAATTTGCTGCTGACTTCATTTTCTGAAAGATTTTATCAAAGCTCCACAGTAGATTCAACAAGTCCCAAGTGTTTATTGTTTTGCAACATCTTCAATTACTCCCTCTGGGAAAGTGATTCCCTGAGTGATTCCACAACTAATCACTAAGCTGGTGGCACTCTTATTAATTGCCCATCTATTAAGTTGATCAAACCTTTTGATTCCTAAGCAGAACACTACTTGGACAAGTCTCATGACTGCCATGATGTGCATGGACATTATGTGGCTTCTCATTATACTATATAATACTCTAATCTCATATCCAATAAAGTATCATTCTCTTCTTAATTTTCCCTTTTGTCTTGTTTATTATACTTATAAGAAGTAAATACTTGCCAGTGGTAGCACAGGTAGGTTATCCACACCTATGCAACTTAAAGGAAAAATTCCTCCAAAGAAAAGAATCCAGCAGATGGCTCTCCTCACCAGATGAAGACAATACAAAGAAGGCCAGGACATCCTCATATGATTCACTGTATTCAACAATATCCTTGTGCCAATCAAACAGTAAAATTTCCTTAGTACACAAGGAGTCCTGAATCCACCTCCAATCCCTGACACTACCAAAATACCCAATATTGTATTTCAACGTCTACGCTCAGCATAAATTAGATTGTTCTCAGGACTACACTGTAAAGTTCCGCGGTCCACCTTTGGCCCTAGATTGGGATGTATTTCCCAGACCATCAAAAAAGGTGGCCTGCGTGCAGGCAAAACCCCTCCAAAACCTGGAGGACTTGGCTCACACGGTAGATGAACGCTTTGTGTTGGCCTTCCCGGCCAAAGATCTCATTTCCCCTTTGGAGTCCCCTCCAACTGCGGAAGAGACAATAATTTGGTTGGATTTCTTGTTGTCCTGGTGTCGCCTGGTCCTGAAACAATTAGCAAACCAACAAAAAAATGCGGGCCACATGAAGTTGGAAAGGTCAAATCTGCGGCCCGGGGAAATTGGTTACCAAAACCCGCAGCCAGAGGTGTCCCAGGTAACTAATTCCTCTGGCCCAGGAGTCCCCCGGCCCAAAACAATTGGGTTCTGGAGCTCTCCAGTAGAGACATCAGAGGAAGGCATTAGGGGGAAATGCGCACCCTGAGTCCTAAGAAGGTTCCTAGCCAATAAAGGGGTTGAGCCTTACATCCAGCCCCATGGCCTCTATTTTCTGGGTCTCAAACCAAGATAAGATTGGCTAGTACTCTTTAATAGGCTCCCCTTTAGATTGCACTCCAATAGCCCCTTTCATAAACCCTCCTGTCCTATCACCCCCTTTTGCATAAAATGGAAGCATGGGCCGTCAGGTCCCTTGCTTACCAATTCCAATTGTTGAATAAACTCCTGACTTTGCAAATCTTTTGTATTTTTAAAGTTTGTTTAACAATAAAGGTATTTATCCCAACTCCTGCTGTTGTTCCTGCCTCCTTCTTTCTCTGGCCCGCCTGCCCATCTGCCTGTTTGCCTGTCGTTTTTTTGTTGGGAATTGTTCTGAGAACAATAACTTGGACCATTCCCTGTTATTTACCTGAGCATGTAATTGTCCCCGCCAACCGCCTTCCCTGGCCTGCCTGCCCAACTGCCCGCCTGCCTGTTGTTTTTTGTTGGGATTTGTTCCAAGTACTGGTCTGTCCACCCAGTAGTCTTAGCAAAAGAAGGGTACCCGCTGGAATCATGTTGTCACCTTGGTACAAGATGGCTATGTGGATACTGGTACCCATTTCCCTCTTGTTCTTGTCCTCAAACCCAGTCTTTTGGAGCAAACTTTCCTTGATTTCTCAATCTTCTGAGTTTATTCCTAGTCATTTTACAAATGTAATTGAGCATCTCACCCAGATTCTCTTCAAACTGGGATCCTATGGGTTGTTTTCTTGGTTGTCTTCTCATCTTGAAGAGTTGTTGCCACCTATGGAATCTGTGACTGCTGAAACTCTTTCTTCTGACTTGGTCAATCCTTCCCCCTTGCACCAAATCCCTGAGTCAAATACAGAGGCCCCTTTAACTTAGGATTGCTCTCTATGGTTACTTACTGGAGCCATGATCATGGCTTTGGATGCATACTTCCCTCCCCTTTCACATCCAGTCTCCTTTGGGAGGCCCCTTCAAGCGGCTATCCCAGTCTTGTACTGGATGGCATCCTGGTGGTTGGTCCCACCAGGATAGGAGCCAGACTTTGTTAGTCTAGCCCCCCTCTCTTACATACACTGTGAAAGTGCCAATCTCTGGATTCGAAGCACCCAAAATAAGTTTACACAGGTAGGCTACCCCCAGAAACTCTGTACAAGAAAAATTGTTTTACATGTTACTGGGGCTGCCTTTCAATTTGTAAGAAAATGGTTTGATCAACACCCTGGTCACAACAAAGACTGGGACATTTTCAATAACGCCCCTTGGAAAGATTTTCCATAACAAACTCTGATTTTATGATCATAACAGAACTCAGAACCCTTATAAATGACAGGAACTATTAAGGAGTACATTACAGCCTATAAAGACATAAATTATTGAGCTCCCAACACCATCAACTTTGATGAGGCTGGACTATAACTGAACTTCTACTTTGTCCTCTCCATACACATCAGACAACAGTTTGATATGAGTTGTTGTAAGAACCTTCAGGATGTATTCTTGGAAGGAAAACAAGCTGCACAGAAATCTGACAACCTTTATGTAATCAATAAACAGAAAGAGAGTCCCACAGCAAAGAAGGGCCCTCAACTCAACAAGAAAAACAACCAAGCTAATAATAAACATCTTCAAAGGGAATCACACTGCTCAAGCTAATCAAGCAAGTACTGATGACACCAGCAAGGAGGGAAAAGCTCAGGGGAGTGCTTAGGCAAGCTGCCCTCCCCCACCTAGCAAGACTTTTACAGGGACCAAGATGTGGATTCAATCACCATAATCCAATTACCCTCCAGCAATCCTGTACTGTTTGCTGCCCAAACTAGAAATTAACTCCTCACTTATCCTTTCTGCTTTTGCAGATATCAGAGCATAGCACTATTTGACACTGGAGCGGATCAATCACTCATTAAAAAATTATTTGCAACCTCATTGACTACCCTTGGTGGTCCAATCTTTACAATTCCTAAGTACAATGTAATAATTGGTCTGTATTGAATGAGGAATACCAAACCTCACATCAACTGGGATAGCGCTACCCTCACCATACAACAAGGAGAGGTTCATCATCACATGTACCTAACCCACCTTGACACACTTATGAGAGATCATGTGTTTTTAAAAATCACAAAAACAGAAGAAGAAAAGGATCCTAGAAAAATCAATTGAAACACCTGCATGTATGAGATTATTACTTTAAAAATGTAGAGACCTCATTTGAGCAAGACCCAATCCAACAACAGCTAATTCAAAAATTCCTTTCTGTTTTTCAAGTAAAGTTATCAGAACTACCACTCAACTGGGGCATCCAACATGAAATTGACCTCAAAGGAAGTGTTCTAAAAGCACACCCCTATCTACTGACTAACACCACAAGAAGAAGACGCCCTAAAGGCCTATCTTGACAAAGCCCTCAAAAAAGGGCTCATAAAACCATCCAAATTTCCTTTTGGAATGGCTGTCTTTTTTGTAGCAAATAAAGATGGAGGATTGCACCTGGTCATCAATTATAGGGCACTCAACAAGGTCATAATTAAGAATATGTATCCCCTTCCCCTGATTGATGACCTTTTTGGCGCCCTGAGGTGGTCCCAGTTCTTCACAAAAATGGATTTATCCATGGGATATTACCAGATCTGCGTTAAACCAGAAGATATCCCAAAAACAGTGTTTTAAACTAAACATGGTTTTTTTTGAATGGGTTGTCCCCAACTTTGGCATGCCACATTTCTTGATCAGCTTAACTCCACTTTCTGGATTTTTAATTTGTAATTAATTTACAGCCCCAGCCAATAAGAAAGATATCCATATTAAGCCCCAATTCAAGGGCAGCTGCCCAATCAAACTCATGCATGGAGTGGCAGTGGAACCCCAGCAAGTGTCAAGAAGCCACCTGCTAAGCGCTCACACTCTCCTTCAAAGATACCACCTGATCCAAATTCCAAACAGAAATTTTTACCACCCAGAGATCTAGCTAAGCACCTTTCTAATATTTTTCCTATCCCCAGAAACCCACTGAACCACCCCAAGAGCTCTATAAAATATGGTGTGAGATTTGAGTATGGACATAGTTTCTCATACTACAACATGGAGATATATTCAGATCTATCCCCTCTAAAACAAACAGCAGGATATATTGATATTTGCCCATATAAAAGATACATTGATGTAGGTTATCCTTCTGCAGAACAAGTATGTTGGGCATCTAAAATCCCAATTACATACAAGGGCATTACCCTTCCCATCACCAGAGTCAGTACCACTCTAAAATATTGCTGATGATACACTTATCTAAACTCCCCACACATATCCCTTTTGATACACTCAACCATGAATTAACAGAAGGGCTAAGGGTATATGGAACAAAACCGGAATTGATATTTTACATCCCAGTTGTAATATATCACCTCTCTGGACCATGTGCCTTTGCTACTGTAGCACTACACTCAAATATCACGCCTGCTAATATCCCAACATGGACAGCAGTCCAATCAGCAAAAGATGACCCCTTCCTAGCCAAGTTTGATGGTGCCCAAAAGACATGAACAAAGTGTAAAGAAATGAGCTACCTGTCCCCAACCTGCCCAGATTTAAACTTGCCTCAAAGCCTCACTGCTGTTACCCCACCTCCTGCCACCCCCTTGGGTTACACACTGCCCCCTACCACCAACAGATCTTCCATCACCTCCCAAAATTCTACTGCAACGGCAGACAGTCTAACTCAAAATGTGAACAATGTACCTTCATGCATCAACATAATGTTGACCAATGAAAGCAATTCAACTGGTTCCATCATGCAAATAGCTGAGTCTAACTTGATGCACCACAACAAAGGGAATTCCCAGGCCAATCAAACAGGTAATGAAAATATAAGTCATGCATATACACACTCTGTATTGCTTGATAATGGCTCAGCTGTGGGGCACCTAACAAATCTAAATCATCTCAATCAAATGCACCAATCAATCAATGGCGTGAATAAGCCAACCCAAACATGGCAACATGAACCCACTATGCAGAGGCTCTCCTGTTTGCTTCCCCCTCCATTGGCACTTTCAACAAATACATTTGATACTCTGGATTATTATACAATAAATGATGATAATCAGATTTAATTCATTCCAGATTTTAAACCAAATTAATGGTGTGAAGATAACCTGATCTTTAAAACCAATTACAAATTAAAACACCACTCAATAGAGTATGTCAATAGCCATACAATAGCCACCAAAATTAAGAACAAAAATATGACATCCAACCAAGTTGAAGGGCTAAGCCAGTATAATACAGTAGTTGTCAAACCTTTTGGGATAAATATATATTAGTCAGTTTAGAACTCATGAACTCAGTCTAAAAACAAAATCAAAGTGGGACCAAATCTAATGTAATTTAATATAAATTCCTTACTTTTTGATTTTGTTTTTAGGCTGAGTTCATGTGTTCTAAACTGACTAATATATGTTTATCTCAACAGGTTTAAAAACTACTGTATTGTAACACAATTCAATATTCAACTCCTAGAAATTCCACCAAACACATCCACAGAGCTCTATGATTCTCTAAAAGAGGCCACATATTTCTCACACCAATGCTTGAAAGACCTTACCTTGATAACCACCCAATTTATTGCCTCAAGGGACGCAAGTCCACATCAGAGAAGCACAAATAGGCTCACACTGCAATAACGGATGCAGAAGAGGTCATATCAACACTGGCACACACCCTATTGCAATTATTCACATGTTGGGCAGTTTTGCAGGTGGGGCTAATTTTGGCCAAGAGAAGGACAGTAACCTAATACAGGAAAATTTTTGGTAGGAAAGGATGGCATCTCAGTCTAGTAGTTAGCTTATGGCTTCTAGAGCTGCAGGGTGTCTCAGTCTAGTAGGTAACTTATGGCTGCTAGGAAAGGATGAGCTGAGATAGCTCTGAGATCATTTGGTCACATGCAGGAGGTCTTCAGGTGGCAAATCTTAACTATTTTAGGGGTAATTTTCCCTGTCATGTCTTCTTGGTAGCTTTGAGGAGGTATTGAGGCCACCAGAAAGGCATGGGTATGCCCAGAAACGTTATCAATGTAGTTGCTTAAGGAAGCAGCTGCAGAACTTGGTAGTGAATAAGTTTCTGGGAAGTAAAGTTGGTTACTTTACAACTGAAAGCTCAAACTAAACAATTGAGTGAGTAAAAACAACTGCACAGGCATGAGAATTGTCTGTGGTTGATGGCCTAAATTGGTGGTCAGTGATGGGGGCCTAGTCAAACGCTAAAGCACTTGAGTCACTTATTGCCTGAGTCTGAGGTGTTAGTAATGGGGACTACAGAAAAGGACAGAGCCTTTGTGATTCACAGAAAAGGACAGAACCTTTGTGGTCCATACAGAGAAGGAACAGAGAAGGAACCCTGGTGATTCATATGGAGAAGGAGCAGAGAAGGAACAGTTGTGGTTGAACCAAGGAAGAACTAGCAGAAGAGGAATGAAAAGGTTTCCAAAGGAGAGGGACTAGTAGAAGAAACAGAAGATGACAGAGAAGGTCTATAAGAAGGAGTAGAGAAAATGAGAAAAGGTCATCATAAGAAGGCAAGGAGTTGAGAATAACAGTCTTGGAAAGTTAAGGATAGAAAAGGAAAGAAGGAAAAAGGGAGAGATAACTAAGAAAGAATTGAGAAAAAGAATTAAAAAGAAAGAAATAAAAAAGAATTAAGGAATAGAATTAAAAGATGATAAAAAAGAAAGAAACAGTTAAAGAAAATAGACTGTGAATTTATAAAGAGTTTATTGAGTAAGAGTAAGCAGGAGTAGCCAGAAACAATACAAAAAAACTTTACAAACAAAGGCTGGAGTTTTGCCAAAACCATAGAAGGGAGCAAGAAGTAAGTGACAGGCGGGTTTGAACTTCTCCAAGGGGAGAAAAACGCAGGGAAACATGGAGAAACTTTGAAGAAATTAAGGTGCACAAACTCCTTAAATAAAACATAGTCAGAAGTAATCAAGTTGGCCTAGAGAAAAGTGATGGGAATTACAGCAAAAACGTTTGAAACGTGGGGCCAGTGTTTACCCAGAGTGAGACAACACCAGGTTTAAACCAGGGTAAAGAGCAATTCATCCATAGAAATGATTTGGCAAAACTTATCAATCTTAATGGTTAATTAGCTGCATGAAAAAGCCTATTTGATCAATGTTTTTGTTGGTTAAACAGAAGAAAAAAGGCTTAAAAATGAATAACAGAAGCAGAAAATTCAGGGCTTTCATTGGCTGAAGTAAGTTATTAAGTTTAATATGTTTTAAAGCAAGAAAGACTGGATAGTTTAAGCCTGGAAAAATCAAGGATCTGAGAGGGAAAAAGACTGAGACAAGGAACTATAAAAAGAAAACAGTTTAAAGCAAGACAGGGATTGAAAACAGTGGATACCAAAGGCTACAAAGACAGAACCAGGAGCTTAGGAGCCCAAGATAAAGGAGAAGGAGCCTAAGACCAAGTACAAGGAGTCCAAAAGATTATTGGAGGACTCCAAGTATTGGCACAACCCTACTGTTTCCCATATTACCAGGGCCAAATCAAAAAAGGTTTCTAAGGGGATCTTCCTTCTGATACAAATAAAGGCACATTTTGACCCCTACATATATTTCTAACTTGTACATTAATCCCCATTTGTAAACTACCTAACATCTTCTACCCTAGCCAAGGGGAGGAGGATACCTATTGTCAAAGTTGTCAAAGATTTGCTACTAGTAAAATCTCTAAAGAGGAGTGGAAAAGATTGATTGGAAACCTTGAGATGAAAGATAGAGGAAGAGAATTCATTGGGTTTGAGTTTTTGACTCTTGAGAGAGTGTTATCAACCTTATGAGGGTTTGGCCCCAGATGAGGTTCAGGTACATGGAGGGATGCTTGCCTAGTAATAGGAAAAGCCTTGGAAAATTTTACCATGATGCAAGTCAAATACAAACTTCAACTTAGCCAGATGCCCCAACTAGGGAATGACATCCCCTTCCAGCCAGTCCCTGGCTTTGACCCAGGACACACAATGGGGACCAGTAAACTGGAACCCCACAAACACCCACATATTTTTTGGTATTATCAAGATGGTGTCCTTGGTGGTAACTATGGTAGATAAATCTACAATTCAAGTGATCAGTGCAGGCCCTAAAGAGAGACAGGGTAAACACATTTTTACTGATTTGATTAACTTGTTTATCTCTTGAAAATCTCTTTTCAATCCAGTATGGGCAACTTTCAGCTCATTGACGTCACTGGCTAGTGCTATCAACTCATTTTTATAATAGATATGGGGCTGATAGAGAGTAACTTAGAAATTTTCATTGATATCAAAGGTCTCAGATGTCTTTGAGAATAAATCATGTAGACATATAGGATTCCAGCTCTTGTTAGAAACCTGTAACTTGAGTGGTAAGGATGAATCCTGTGAATTTGGATAGCCAGGTTTCTGTTGAGTTGCTTGACTACAGTTAGTAGGTTTTGACTCATTTATATCATCATATAACTTCTTCTCTTCTTCAAGAAGATCCTAATGAGGGGGAAGGAGAATCTGCAGGACTAGGATTTGATAGCTCATCTATACCTTCCTATATTCCCTTAAGTATGACTGCTGCAGCTCTATCCTGCTCAAATGCTTTGAAAATTTCAGAGCCCCCTCTAGATAAAGCATCAGCAATAATTTTTGTCTGGATACTAGTTTAGACATAGATCTTGTTAATTGAATCTACTAACCTCTCAAAATCAGATATGTTAGTGTTAATAGAGGGGTCAACTTTGTTTTTCCAGGGTTACTGAATTTGATGGATCCTTGTAGGCCTTTATGTACTGTAAATTCAGAACCTAAACGTAAAATGTGGGATTGTCAAATTCTTGGTCCAAATTTCAAATCACTTTTGCGGGCAACTCAGCTGAGTGAAAAATAAAATATTTAATAAAATCAAACATTTAATTTGACTTTTTTGATTTATTTAAATTGGCAAATTTTGAATCTCTTGAGCAGATAACTCAACTAAAAAAAGACAAAACACAGCAAAAAATGCGGGATACATGAATCAGAAATGTGGGATTCTAATGTACAATTTGAGATTTCCTGAATTCCAAACAAATCATAGACATCATGTAAAACTTAACAACTCTGAAATTGCAGGATTGTCAAATCCAAGAACCAATTTCAAATCAAAAATGAGGTGAATTTGAAATAAATATAATTTATGGGTGTCTCAAAAAGGATGATAAAGGATCTAGAGTGGATTTGTGCTAATTCTTTTAGGAATCATAGGCATTCTCAAAAAGCATCCTATTCCATTTTAGGACGGCTAAAATTTAGATACTTGATTACAGTAGATTTTACAAATTGCTAATAATAAAATGGAATTATATATTACAATCTATCTTATCATGTTGTCTTTTCCTTGATGTGTTGATAGTTCATTGCTATTAATAATGTTATTTTTAATTGGATAGTTTCACCTCCAGTTGCCTTGGCGGTAGGAAATCAAGTTGCCTCCCCAAGACCAATTGGTCTCAGGGAGGCAACTGGAGGTAAAACTATCCAATTAAACGCAATCACATTATTAATAGCAATGAACTATCAACACATCAAGGAAAAGACAATGTGATAAGATAGATTGTAATATATAATTCCATTTTATTATTAACAATTTTTAAAAACTACTGTAATCAAGTATCCTTAATAGCAATACATGAATACATAGTTAGTAAACTGATGGTTTATCTTTCCCCCTCCTTTCTTCCTTGAAATAAGGTTTATGGCCCCCAGCGTAGCCAGGGGCCAAAAAACTTTTAAGAAATTTCTGCGTCATCACGAGGGTAGCTCATATATCATTATATGATTTTGTGATCACTATATTAGTGATTTAGAGTTCAGAATATTGCAACATTTCCAGTTTAGATAATTTTACATTTCACTTAATTTCATGTCTAAACATGGCTGTTGAGATTGAATTTTTCACTTGATTTTATCCAGAGTGGAGCTTCTTGATTTGGGTTGATTTGTCCTAGTTACTTACTGTACATTCAATTTGGATTCCAGTTCCCGCAATTATTATTTGAGTTTACTAGTGGCATTCAAAAGTAATTTTAAATTTGGTTCTTGGATTTGACAATCCCGCAATTTCAAAAAACATAGTAAACTTAATGAAAATGGTTGATGGATTTGAACACTTCAAATCTGATTTTAGTTAATTCATTTTTTCTATTGGAAATATGCAGTTTGACTTGAACTTTGCAAAGTGTCTATGAGTTCCCGCATTTTTAAAAATCCAAATAAAAACACAAAGAATTAAATTTAGTTAAAAAAAGGCCATCCTGCAAAAGTGATTCTAAATTTGGACCAAGGATTTGAAAATCCTGCATTTTTATGTTTAGGTTCTGAATTTACAGTATATATTCAGGGATGGAGGTACAGGAACAGCTATGAAACTACCTTGGCAGGCTTTCAAGGAAGTGAAATCACATTGTATGTTGGAGATCAAAGAGAACAGTATATGTGCTTACTTTTTAGTAGGCAGACAATTTTTCCCAGTGTGTCGTAAATTGCGCAATTAATGCTATTTTGATATGGCCTTCAAATATTGATAGCTGCAAAGATTTGGCTGGGTTTGCTTTCAATTTCAGATATTCCTTGCCTTCCGCAAATGGGTCTGGTTCAATCTCCACCCATTCCGGATTATTGTACCTGTCTGTCATTGATCCTGGTATGACCTCATCCCAGTGTGACCCCCTCAGCCACTCTGTCTTCCTATTGAGTGATCAACGCCTCTTGTCAACTATTTAAAGTAGAATCATTACTCCTAATAAAGACAATTTTATCCACATTTGTGTTGGCTTTTATAATCTGCAAGCTTTTCCTATCCTTTTTGCCAAAAGGACTTTTACATCTCGTTTTCCAGAAAATTTTGGATTGTACCCTTAATTTTGCCCTGAAGGCTAACCCAAGGCTAGCTTCAAACCTCAAATCTTTTGTAATAAAGATTTCCTGCCGTGTCCTCCAGGATGTCGTCCCCTGGAGCCAAACACAACAAAATGATGCTCACTATAGGGGCTGCAAGCCCCTTGGTTATCCTGTTCCCATGTGCATTCTCTGGTCCCTCTCCCTTTGCTTCCAAAGTACCAGATCAACCTAAAGTTTCTAGTCCCCCTCTAGAAAAAGACATTACTGATGCTCCTGCAAATCCTATGGTATTGGTTCTGTCTCCCGGGCCCTTGTGGGCCCTCCTTCCTGCTTTCTCTCTCAACTATGAGCAAGCCTGTGCTGCTGCCCGCTCCCTTCTTCATTCTGGCACAATAGCCATGTACTCTATCCCTGACTTCTGTCCTGGGTATGCCTTCAAAGACCTGTACTCCTTCCTTTTGGACTTTGGTCTCCCCCCGCGTTGATGGAATCCATGGATACTATTGGCGTGTTGGTTAACCAGTTCATCCAACCTGCCCTAGTTCACCACCAACTCGCCTTGGGATCCCAGAATCAACTGCTAGATGCTGTAGCCTCCGCCGTCTCAAATAACCACGCTCAAAATATGGCCAACCAAGAATGGTCACACAGTCTCTTTGCTTGTATTTCTGAGAACCAGCGCAACTTGTTGGCGTCACAGAAGTATTTAACCACCTCCCTGAACTCCCTTTGTTCCTTGCTCCCTGGATACATAAAGGATTGACTATGCAAATTGGATGAACATCAGGAAGCCTGGCGTGAGTGAATTGAGGCTTTTCTGCTTAGCCATTGGCAGGATTTTGAGACTCTGGTTAGTGAGCTTAATCAATTCAGGGAGCATGTCAACTTGCAACTTGAATTGATAGGAGCTCATGTTGATACTTGGGGCCGCCATCTGCAGCATCAATACGGTCTGGATAAGGCTGCACTAGGTGACACTCTATACCAGGTGCAAAATTATGTGGATGACAGGGTAGTGTCTATTGAGGTGACTCCTCCCGCTCCTCTTGTCAAGGCCCCATCTGATTTTGAAACCAAGGTATGGGAGGCAATTGCCAAACTCAAGGCTACCACTCAACGTCAAGCTTCTGTTCAGAACCCCCCTCCAGTTGAACCAATGCCTGACCCTTGTATTGCCTCCCTCACTGATCAGGTGGCTACTTTACAAGGTGAAATCAAGTACTTAAGACAGCGCCTCTCTAATTCTGAGGATTCTTCATCTGAATCTGAAGATGAAGAAGAAGGTGAAGTTGTTAATACTCCCGCTCATGACAATCATGGTTGTTGCCCTGGTCTGGAAGGTCAACCCTGGGTCAACTGTGTGCGTGCACTAGATCAACTTGCAGAAGTGACAAATGATGTAGCTGATAGGCAAGACACATTGGAAAGAGAGGTACAAACCCTCTCCCGCTTTACCAAGACCCTAAATGGACAAGTTGTCCCCTTGGTTGCTCAGGCCACTTCTCTGGCTACTCGTGTCAATGGGATTGCTGGCACCTTGGCAGTATAAAAAATCAAGATTGACAAATTTGGGATTGCTGCTGCCACTGCTAGGGATATTAGTGGGCAGAACAGCTCTACCTTGGACACTCTAGAGGAAAGCCTTTAACTCCTCTGGGCTAGACAACCTGCTGCTGAATCCAAGTTTGAAGGCAACCCTCATATTAACGTCCTCAACCCTGGTGAAAACAGTCAGTCCTTGTCCTTGTCTATCAACCCAAACTACAAACCAACCTTTAAGCAAGATATTTGATCCAAAAACCTCTACCATTGCCGCCTTTCTAACCATTTACAAAACTGCAATGTGTAGGGCTACTGAAAAACTCAAAAAGATACACATCCTCACCTGTCTCTATCCCATTTGCCAAGAAGTAGTAGTTCCCAAGATCCCTTCTATTGTCACTTGGGAGGACATGAAGCGCCTCCTTATTGAAGAGTTTGTTGGAGATCTCAGCTTGGAGGTCAAGAAGGATGCATTTATGCACATTGCCTTTAAGCCCAAGGAAACCCTGGCTGAGTTTGCAGATTTTTTCTACATTGAAGGCCAGCAGTTAATCACCAGTTGACAGTTAACTCCTCGTGAAGCCTACATGGCTTGTTCAAATGCTTTGAAGGTGAACCAGCTTCTATGCCTACACTTTAAGGCACACAAGGCTTCACTCACTTCCATGAAGAGTATTAAGACGCTCTTACAAGACATGCATTTGACCCATGGAGGTACGGTGGTACGTGAAAATAAAGCCAGCAATGCTGGGACTACCTCTTGTACGCTGCGCATAATGACCCTGGGTGCTGGTGGACAGGCTAAGAGGCAAGGTTGCCATAACTGTGGCCAAATTGGGCACTATTTGCGTACCTGTACCAACCCCTGAGTGGAAGGTTGTGACCCCAAGGAACAGGCGGGAAAAGAGAGGTCAGCTTAGAGATGGAGACACTCTCTGCTGACCAATCTCCCCCATCTCCCCCTGATCCTCCGTCTGATGAGGAAGCTCCCTCTTCCTCTGGCCCAACTATCCTTCATCTATTTCACAATCTCTCCAGTGATTCAGAGCCTGAAGATTCTGATAGTGAAGATTCTGATAGTTATGGCTATTCTGTCTTGGCTGTCCCTGAAACTATCCCTGTCCCATACAAGCTTTGCTCTGGGAAGACCACCACCACTTCCTGAGTACCTGCAAGTGAAGCTAAATCCATGGTGGCTTGCCCTTACCTAGCTCAAGCCCATCAACCTCCCGTCTTGGTTGATTCTTCTGAGGAAGCAGCCAAGCTAGCCAAAGCTCTCTTCCAAAACGTAACTGTATCTCTCCTGCTACAGACTGTATATAAGGAGATTCCTGCATTACAGTGCATGCTAGCTAAATGGGAAAAGGAGCTAGAGGCTGCGCAAGATGTGTTGGCAGTCTTGCTCCCCTTTGGGAAAGATACAACCCGCGTGGAAGTATCAATCCAAAAGGTTAAGATCAAAGCCATCTTGGACACGGGTTCACCAGTCAACGTAGTGTCTTCAAAACTGATGAAGAAACTTAAGTTGGCCCCTGACCTCAACTACACGCAGTTGTATGGCACAGCTGGCATGGCACAAACATGGGCCATTGGTGCCTACTCTGCTCTACCCATGAGGTTTGGGAAACTCCTCATTGCGTCCCCCACTGTAGTCCTTGAGAACAAAAGCTATGACCTCTTGGTTGGTACTCAATTCCTCCAAGAATATAACGGGATTGTAAACTTATGAGATGGATACCTTTTGCTCTTAGGATATGAGGTTCCTTTGATTTTTGAGGAACCTCCACGCCTCCCAGGAAAATGTCTTAAAACTTGCATGCTTGAGTACCCTACGGGTATCTTCTCTCTCAAGTATAGGACTCACTCCTCCAACATGTGTACCCCTCCTCCTTCCTGCCCTGCAGAAGAAGGGGTACCCCTACTAGCACCAGCGGCTATCACCATTCCCCTGGGCTCTCAAGTGGTGATTGATTCCCAGATTTCTTATGAGCTTCCTGAAAAGTTGTTCTTGGAACTCTACTCACCTGAATCCCTAAGCCGTAAAGAGCCCTGCCTGTGTCCTGGGATTCTAGATTGAACCCACAAAGAGCCTGTACAATTACTGCTTGCCAACCTGACAGCCCTGCCCATGCAGGTGACCTGAGGCCAGGTTGTAGGGCATGGTTGTATACTGGGAGCAGAACAAGTGGCCTCCCTTCTACCCCTTTGGGACTTTTAGTGATTTCAATCTACCTGAAGACAATCCTCAAGTTCTCTCCTTGTTCACTGCTGCCAATTTCCCCCAGCTGTCTCCTGTTCAACAAAAAGATGTGTTAGACCTGCTCAATCAGTTTAGCAACATCTTTGCCTTTGGACCTACGGACTATGGCCTGGCTAAAGGAGTCATCCATCAGATTGATACTGGGGATGCACCCCCTTTTTGTGCCAAACCATACCGCTGTAGTAGGGTAGAGGATGCTCAAGTGTCTAAAGAACTCAAACAACTTCTGGACGCTGGGCTACTGGCTCCTTCCCAAAGTCCTTGGGCTTCCCTGTTACTGATTCTCAAGAAGAAAGATGGCAGACATTGCATTGTAATGGACTATTGCCGCCTGAACTCCCTCACTAAGAAAGACTTGTACCCCCTACCCAGAATTGATAATGCTCTCAGACAGCTGGGTGGTTCCAAGTTTTTCTCAGCCATGGATCTAGCCTCTGGGTACTGGCAAGTTGACTTATCCCCTGAAGATTGAGAGAAGGCTGCGCTTATCACCTCAGAAGGCCTTTTTGAACCCCCTTGTATGCCCCAGGGACTCTGCAATGCCCCTGCCACATTTCAACGGGCTATGGACTCCATCCTACAAGACCTAAAGCTCTCTTGCGTCCTCGTGTACCTTGATGACATCACTGTATTCAGCGCTACCTTTAACAACCACTTGGAACACCTCAAGGCTGTCTTCATCAAGATTTGCAAAGCTGGCTTGAAACTCAAACCATCCAAGTGCTCCTTCTTTAAGGAACATCTTGAATTCTTAGGTCATGAGGTCACTCAAACTGGAATCTGCCCCATGAATAACAAGGTGGAAGCCATTGACAAGATGCTACCTCCCACAAATCTTTGAGAGGTTCAAGTATTCCTTGGTATGATGGGCTACTACCAACAGTTCATACCTGATTTTGCTGAACTGAGTGAACCCCTTGTCCAGTTGCTTTGCAACGTCCCCTTTGAATGGACTGACAGCCAACAACAAGCATTTGAAGCGTTGAAGGCCAAGCTCAAAGAGGCTCCTATCTTAGTCTATCCTGATTATGATAAAGAGTTCATCTTGTATACTGACGCTAGTGGAGTAGCTGTGGGTGCCATCCTTGCCCAACTTGACAATGAAGGCGTGGATTGACCTGTAGCCTACTCTTTGAGGGTCCTCAATAAGCACAAGAAGAACTACAGTGTCACTGAGAAGGAATGTTTGGCGGTGCTGCATGCAGTGAAACAGTTTTGGCACTACATTTATGGGACCCACTTCACGGTGGTCACAGATCACTCCTCCCTCAAATGGCTGCAACAGCTAAAGGAGCCTGAAGGTCAATTAGCTTGTTGGGCTCTGCGTCTACAAGGGTATGATTTCACTGTGATACACTGTCCTGGGGCCCAACATCAGAACGCTGATGGCCTGTCAAGGATGCCAATTCTAGCTATCCACCCCGCTGACGCTGATTGCCTATACAAATTAATAGGGTATCCTGACTCTTGGACCACTGAGCCAGAAGACATTTGCTTGGCGTTACAGACCCTATCCAAGGACACTGTAATTTGTGATAGACAGCTCTTCAAAAAGGTTAACAATGCCTACCTACCCTACGTCCGCCCTAGCATGAGGATAGCCATTATCCTCCAAGCTCACATTGACACTGGACATGGAGGCATAGCAAAGACTCATGACTGGTTGTGCAAAAACTTCTATTGGGAGAACATGTGCATCCTGATCCCTGATGTCCTTGCCTCCTGTCATTCCTGTCAACTCCAACGCCCTTGCCTGTCCCAACACCAGTTCAAGCTCATCCCTCCAAAGCATGCCTTCCACACGGTGAGTATTGATGCTGTTGGGCCTTTCCCTTGGTCTAGGTCAGGATGTTGGTTTATCTTAGTTGCTGTGGACCATTTTAGCAAATGGGTTGAAGCCAGAGCAACAAAAGATATAACTGCCAAGACCACAGCTACTTTCTTGCTGCAGGACATCTTCTATTGACATGGCTGCCCTCAAGTCCTGCTGTCTGACAATGGTACCAACTTCAATGCTTGCCTCATCACTTCTATTGTCAAAGCTATGGGGACCCACCAATTGTTCTCTGTGCCATATAATCCCTCAACTAATGGGACTTTCAAACAAGCAAACTCCACCCTTGTGTCCATAATGAGGAAGCTCACGCTTTCAGACGCTGCCAATTGGGATATGTTCCTCCCTGCTGCCCTCTTTGCTTACCGCCTCAGTAGACACTAAGTGACTGGACAGTCCCCTTTTGCCATGCTGTATGGGCATGAAGCTGCCACCCCCTCAATCTTGGGACCCCCCTTGATTGAAGTTGATGCGTCTGCAAATCCTGAGGCCCATGTTAAAGACTTAACCAATTGTATCATTGACATCCAAGAAACAGTGTATTCCACTGCTTACAAGGTCAAGGCTCTGGAGCTCTCCCCGTCCAATGCTGCTAGAGCCCCCTTTCCTGAGTATCAGATAGGTGATCTAGTCCTCTACTACCAGAATTGTACAGGTGGTAGAGCTCATAAGCTGGATTCCCTTTGGGTTGGGCCTTGTGAGGTCACCTTTAAAAAGGGTGTTGAGTATACTGTGAAACTACTGTCTTCTGGGCGTCCTTTTGCCTGTGTTCACTCCAAATTTCTCTGCAAATATCAACTCCCTGTGTCCAATCTTGAGGGGGGAGATGTCGTAAATTGTGCAATTAATGCTATTTTGATATGGCCTTCAAATATTGATAGCTGCAAAGATTTGGCTGGGTTTGCTTTCAATTTTGGATATTCCTTGCCTTCTGCAAATGGGTCTGGTTCAATATCCACCCATTCCAGATTATTGTACCTATCTGTGATTGATCCTGGTATGACCTCATCCCAGCGTGACCCCCTCAGCCACTCTGTCTTCCTAATGAGTGATCACCGTCCCTTGTCTACTATTTAAAGTAGAATCATTACTCCTAATAAAGACAAGTTTATCCACATTTGTGTTGGCTTTAATAATCTTCAAGCTTTTTCCTGTCCTTTCTGCCAAAAGGACTTTTACATCTTGTTTTCCAGGAAATTAAGGTATGTGCCCTTAATTTTGCCCTGAAGGCTAACCCAAGGCTAGCTTCAAACCTCAAATCTTTTGTTATAAAGATTTCCTGCTGTGTCCTCCTGGATGTTGTCCCCAGGAGCCAAACACAACACAGTGGCTAGACACAGCAACACATAGGGCAACAACCTTTAAATAGTGTATCCCAAGTACCATCTGATCATATACTAGGTCTGGGTAGATAAAATAGGATACCAAGTTGGCTAAGTAGCTAAAGGAGTTATTGGTATTACATAGCAGGATGGATATAACTATTAGTTCATAAATCTAGTTGAGTTGAAATAAGAATGAAGGTTGTGAAAATTATAGGCAGTAGTAAACCTCTCTCTGGACAGAAGGAGGGTGGTGAAAGTTATCTGATTCATTTCTAGTGTGCCAATAGGATAGGCAATTAGATGTGGATTATTATCCAGTTTGATCACAGAGGGAAAATTGGCAGGCTAGATATATCATCCTCAATTAAAAGACTTGTTACTTTGGGAAAGCTTTCTTCACAATTAGGTGGTGGTGAAGAACCAGAGAATTTTTAATTAAATGGGGTAATCAAATGGCTTGCAGCTCCTGTAGTGAGCAATATTTTTATTTCTTTTTCTTTAAAACAGTTAAATAATACAACAGGGAGATCCTAACATTAATATTGTGTTTTTACTAAGCTAATAGTTAGTCTTCATGGATGATTAGGGGATTTGCTTTTTGAACCTGGGGTACATAATATATAAAATGATTTTCTAGGAGACACTAGGAAGATCTCACCAAAGTATAGAAACATGCAAGAAAAGGTGATGAGTTGAACTTGGTTTTGATTGAAGAATATACTAGTATTCATAATGCTATGTGCAACCACAGAGAACTACTTAGACATAATACTATTTGCTGTCAGTATAGGTGACGTGAAGATTGTTGGTGCTATTTGGAGGAAGGTAAATTGAGGATGGCCCTTTTAAGATAATAGCAATCCAAAAAGAGAGAAAGGGAAAGATTATTTGACATATTTACAATTTAAACCAGACAGGAAAAATTAAAAATCTATGACTATGCTGATTCACAGCATGGAATATATGACAGTAATATCCTAGCTGAGGATTTGACTCTTGATAATTTCATATACTATACCTTGAGATAACCTCTTAATATTCACACATTTAGACTTGTGGTGTGCCTCATCACTAAAAATCTGGACAAAAATAGCATAAGGGCTTTATAATTCCTTGACCCGCTTGGGTATGAATTTAAAATGAGAACATGACAGAAAACTAGAATGTAGTAGATGATGTGCTATTCAGGAAAATTGCCCTCCTCTCATAAACTTTGTCCTATGAGTGCAGTCTCCAGCACTTCTGGGTACTGGCCCCCAGAATCTTCACACCCCAGTCACTTGCTGAAGTTGAGAAGTTCTTAAAGAATCACACCAGCTTCATTATTATTGAAGCTGCTATTTTTAGAAAAGTAAATGATAGCTTTAGGGTATTAATAAGGATTGATAATAAGCTTTAATACTCTGGGAATCCCATGAAAGAGTGTATCACTTTGAAAGAGATGCTATGCTGGAGGGACTTAAGGAAACTTAATGTTGGCCAAGAATGTACATAGAAACTGTAAAGCACTTATAAAGATATGAGACATGCCGGAACTTTAGTAATAATGCAGCCCAATTCAAATCATTTTACTCACTGTTGTGACTGATATGTTTTGGCTTACAAGACATATATTCCTTGGACCCACAACACCTTTCAAACATGGAAACAGACACATTCTAGTAGCCATGGAATACCATTCACACGGGCCAGTTATCATACCCTGCCCTGATAGCTCTGTTTTATCCACTGCTGAATTCATCCATAATTAATTTATTGTACAGTCTGACCCACCTGCAACCCTGCTCTCTAACCAATAATCCTATTTCTGGAATCTGTTGGTAGTTGATCTCTTGAAAAGGGTTAACATCACTTAAAGATTTTCACTGCCTACAATCCCATTATAATGAACTGACTGAAAGCTTTAACAAGACCCTAGTAGAGTCTTTGAAGAAATGCATTAAATACCAACCATTCTTGTGGGAGGACACCCTGCCTGCTTCACTATGGAACTGCTGTACCAAAGTGCATGCTGTAACCTAAGTCACTTTATTTGAAGCCATTCATGATGTTAAACCACCATCTGTTAGGAAACCCCTGCTACTAAAATATCTGATCACATTTAGACACCCAGATGGTATCCATACCAAAGCAAGATCAATCATAGCTTCTAGGGCCCTCAAGTTCAAGTAAACCCAGGGGAGAATAATTTTCAAACTCTTCATATTAAAGCTTGGATAATCAGTTCTAAAGATAAAGGTGGAGCCTAACAGCCCACATCCCATCAAGTTTAAAAGTAAATGGGCAAGCCCTTGCCAGATCTATCCTTTAGAGACCACCTTCAACCATTACTTCAAGGATGGTGAAGGGGTATGATTCCCACAGCTGGTGAAAGGAAGCTGCCTTGACCATTTTTGAGTATTTTTTTGCCACCTGCCATGGATGGACCCTCAGAATGGCAGGATACTGATGAAAAAGAACAGCAGGAATCAGATTTACCACCCTGGGCTGTGGCACCACACAAAGGGCTCCCCACACACAAGTTAATGTGTGTGTGTCTCAAACAGCTGCATTATCTTTTGAATTTTTGGTCAATTTAGTAAGACAGAACTGATACTTATGTAGCCCATAGGAAAAAAGGAAGGCTTGAAGAGGCTAAATCCCAGAAAAAAATAGTTCCTGCTTTATAGTGATGTCCAGCACTTAATCATATCATATATTCCTAGGAAGTCTGAAAGTACACACCATCTTCTTGATGTCCTTTGTAATAGCAAGGTATCAACCAAATGTTCATATTATAGAACCTGCTTCAAGGCCATGTCTATTTTTCTGGGTGTGGTTAGGCCTAATCACTCCCACCTGGAAAAACAGGTGTCCTATCAACAGCTTCTTTCAAAAATTGAAGGTTTAAATCAAAATATTGGTTTTAAATGGGGATTTTAGGGAAAACTGAGTCCAAGCAGGGCACAACTTCCATGCACTAAGTTTTCCTACCAGTAACTATATGCGTGTCAAGCCCAATCTCCTAGTATCCCAGGTAGCATCTTACAGAGCCAACATTGATGGTGTCGATAAGTTTTTCAAATGCCAAACACAGGGAGGCCACATCATCAAGTTGGTTCCAAAAGCTTTAAGTGGTATGGTTTGCTAACAAACTACCTTAGAGGGTTGATATTTTTTAATTTTATAAATATCTCTTCCCATGACTCACTTATTCCAATACCTGCCCACAAGATCTATAATAGCTCAATCATTAGACTCTGCATTTTCACTCCTCTGGAATTCTGAAACCCTCCTCCTTTATCAGGAATGGTTCTGGAAATTTGCAAAGCTGTGTGTGAACCAATATATGCTGCTGACTCCTTGGCATTCAATCAAATCAAAGCCTTTACCATTTATCTGTATTTTTCACAATATTCTGCACCTTATCATATGCAATTTTCAAAGGCCACCATATTTGAGTAAATGTGCACCACCCCCTTCACATTAGTAATACCATCCTGATCTGGGTGGATATTCACCATTTAATTGATTATGGTGAGCTCTCACTTCAATTCACCCTGCCAGCCCTGAGAAGGTGACAGTTCATAACCCTCTCCACCAGATTCAAGCATTTCTGATAGCACTATCAGTTAAATTTAAAGGTGGGTCTGGTTCACCCAAGATAGATGTTCTTTATTCCCATACCCCTGCTTCTGGTATTTTGTAGCTAGCTGCTTTGGTGGCTGGGGTTGAAAATAGGGTACCCGCTTCACTTCTGATACTGCTCTTCTGAACCCCAAAGAATCCAAGACTATGGTATCATTTCTATCATTCCATATATAAAACTATACTCTGAAATGCTAGGGATGATGCCATGATGTTGAGCTTTGGTTCCTAAGAAAAAAATGTGTTGGGAATAAGATGGGTATCATAAATAGTTGCTGGCCTGGACTTGAATCACCATTGGATATTGTTGCACTTTGGTTATTAGGACAACTCATATCAGTAGTTATAGTAGCAGGGCATAAAGCACTTGTCTTGGATACTGTCATATGTGAGGATATGATTAGTACCATGGTAGAAAAGCTATTGGAAGAGGAAATAATAATTACTTTGTAAGGATGGGTTCTGATCACCCAGGAGCACTTTTTTAGAATAAATGATGGCTTATTATTATTCAATTCATTATACCTATACCCCTTGTGAGTTGTTCTCTGGGCTTCTAGCAATGTCTTCAAGAACATTCTAGCACACCCCTATTTTGGGTAACTAATGATCTAGGCTTGGCGCTTTGCACCTGCCAACCAATAGGATTAGATATTCTTCACCCGGCACAGGTGGCCCTTGCTGGAGTGGGGTTTAGTACTTTTGGGATCACTTATCTCTTCCCAATATATGCTTTCACAATTACTGCTTAGAAATGCATTATCAATTAGGGAATTTGAGATTTTGGGAAATTGAACCCAGCATTGTGGCACTTGATGTGAAAGTAGTGCAGCACTCTGGTGCTGAAAATATTTGCTAGGTGGTGCCTGGAATAATTTCTGGTTGGCATGGCGGCGCTCAATGTATACCGGGCGCTCCACAAGGATACCCCCCAATAAAGTAATTTTTTGGTTTAAAAAAATGGCGGCGCTCAATGTATAATTAGTTCAGTACTTTGGCACCTGAGATAATTTTTAGTTGGTGCGGCAGCGCTTCAGTTGACAATCAATTATAGGAACATCCGGTTTCAGCTGCCTTACCTAATGCTGAATTTGAAGAGGTATTTTATGCCATCCTATTCTACTAATTTATGTCGCTGGCTCCGTCATGATTGTTAATTGCTTGGTCAACCATTTCCAACTGATATAAACTTTGTTGAGGGATGGGTTGGCTTTAAAGGGAAGGATTTCAGGTAATTAAATATGTTTGTTTGGGTGGGATGATGACCCGGATTGAAGTAGAAAACAGGTTTTTATGACTCAGTATCCTGCCCCAGCCCATGCAAATTGTGGCATGGGTTTTGGAAGATTGGTTATATATGTGGGGTATGTCATAGAATGTGTTTAGGATGGATGGATGTGCAAATGTGTACAGAGCTGTGTTTGCTCCTACCTTGGTTGTGGGGGTTGAGAGGCTGGAGTGGAACTTTGGAGATGATGTTAGAAATGTTTGAGGGTGCTATTTGGATAGGATGGTTACGGTAAATAAAGGTGCTGGTAATGGTTAATTTGGTTTCTGAGGCGGTGGTTTAGGCGGTTTCAGTCTTATGGAAGGGGATTTGTTTGGTTTTTAAATCCAAATGGTTGGTTGTGGATATATTATTATGCTTGAGATGTCAATCAACCATGGGTGGGGTTATATTATTTCGGCGGTTAAGGGATTTTTAGCGGAAGAACTAACCGAAATTCGGTTAACGGGATGATTTGATCGGATGATTGGCATTTAGTGATCATCATTTCAGGGTATAAATATGGGTTGGTGGAGTTAATGTTGGGATTGATTTCATTTGGTTTTGAGGTAATTTAATATATTTGAGTGTCGGTATGTTTGATGTCATGGGTACTTAAATTAATTGGAAGAAGCGCGTGTTTAGTTTGAATTTGGCAACAGAAGCAGATAATTGTGATGCTCGCTGGTATTAACATGCCTATTAGGTCGCCTAAGCCAACGTATCACCATAAATACTGGATTGATTTGGAAGCCAGGGAATGGACAGTTTGTCGCCGTTGCTTGGAGAGCCTACGCCGTTGCCATGGCCTCAGGTCTTGACGCTCCTGGTGTGTCGGGTGGCAGATCCGCTGTCGTTTACAGTTCTGTTTCCGTTTGTGTATTTTATGGTCAAAGACTTCCATTTGACGGAAAATGATGGAGAGGTTGGATTCTATGTTGGGTTTATTGCATCTTCGTTTGCTGTTGCTCAGACAATGAGTGGTAAATGAAGGCTTTGGTTGTCGTTAATTGGTTTAGGGATCCCATGGGGGATGTTATCGGATCGGATTGGGAGGAGGCCCGTTATCTTGATGGGGTTGGTCGGGACATCGATCAGTTTGTTCATGTTTGGGTTGAGCAAGTCTCTGCCGTGGGCTATAGTGACGCGTAGCATGTGTGGGCTGCTGAGTGGCAACGTGGGGGTGATTAAATCTGCCATGGCTGAGTTGACTGACTCCACCAACAGAGGTAGTTTGACTTGGTTTAAAGTACTAATTTATTAGCCAAGGGGTTTTCGCTGCTCCCTATGGCAGGTGGGGTGGGGGCAATCATTGGGCCGGTTTTCGGTGGCTTCCTGGCCAATCCGGTGCAGAAGTACCCTGCTCTGTTCGGGCAAGGGCTGCTGCGAAACATACTTCTAGAATACCCTTATCTACTTCCATGCGCGCTATGCTCGTTTGTAATCGGCATGTCGGCAATAACAGGCTATGTGTACTTTGAAGAGACCCACAAAAAAGAAAATGAATTCGAAGGCAGGAGCCAAGGAGAGGGAGGAATATTTGAGTTGCCAACCCAATCATGGATTTCCATTGGTTGTTTTGGCGGCATGTCATTTCAAACAGTTGTACAGAGTGAATTAGTCCCTTTGTGGCTAGCTACGCCTACGCAGCTTGGCGGACTGGGGTTCACTTCATCTAATATTGGTAGTTTGATTTCATTTTCTGGCATTGCACTGCTTGCCATACAGTTGACGCTATATACGCCAATCCATCAACGCTTAGGGACTCTTCTTGTTTATAGAAATTCGTTTTTGCTTTATGCTGCAAATGTCTTGATGTTCCCCAGCATTTCATTTCTAGCTGACACCAGCTACGAGTGGCTCCTATGGCCAACGCTGCTTGCATTCGTTGGCGTCCGCACCGGCATCAACGTATTTATCCGCACCTCGGCCAACCTCATGGTAATTAAACCGACATATAACTAACCAAACATAGCTTGTAGAGGCGTGTCCTGACAAACGGGTGCTTGGAAAAGTCAATGGAATTTCACAGACGGTTGGCTCGATGATGAAGTCGCTGGGACCTGCACTCTGCGGCCTCATTTTCAGTTGGTCGCTATCTAATGAATCATCACTTCCATTTCTAAAGGCATCCCTCATGTGGGAGATCTTATCGCTTATTGCCGTCCTAAACTTTGCCATGAGCTTTAAGCTGTCTAAATAATAAAATCCTAGATTAAAATGCATAACTAACAAGGCTATCGAATATGGGGAATTAGCTCAAATGGTAGAGCGCTCGCTTAGCATGCGAGAGGCACGGGGATCGATGCCCCGATTCTCCAATTTTTATTTTTTTACATCTCCCATAGCGAAAACAGTAAACACTCATCTTATTTAACGTAATTGGCTAGGGTTTGCTCAAAAGTATGCAGATATCTATGGGATATTTAACTTTATCTTGTATAGATTTAGTTTATATCATCAAGTTATTTCCCCAGTGATTTATTTATTAATAATTATCTAGGGTAGACTTAGTATAAATAGAATTAAAATCAACCAACATCAACAAAAATAAAATAACCAACTATAAATTCAATACTTTGTTTAAAAAGGCCTTTAACCCCCCCGTTAAATAAAAAAAACTTGGATTTAAAGGACAAACTACATCTTACAGTTTAGAATAATCTAATCTTCTCTATATATAACAAGGCCATATCAACTGTTTGCCGTTTATGATTTATAATTACCAGGACTACTTCTGGATAAAAGATCGTCTGGGTTGTAACTCTCTATAGTTTTTCTTCAAAGGAACCACCAACTGCTGTACACTTCTTTCACAACAAACACCAATCCAAACAGACCATGACAGATAACCTTTAAGGGAATAAATAAACTACCTGTGGCCAAGAGCAGTTTGCATAGGGTGATTCATTTCAACCTTACCCTATACTCTCACCAAAAAGACCCAAAATATGAAAACCAATAAACCTTTATATGGGATATTTTCAACCACTTATATCTACTATACATATAACATAAAAGTAAAGTAGGTTTCATAGTTGTAAGTGTCCATTATATTGTAACTGTGCTGTCTTGGCAGAGTTACAAGGGGGAAATTTGGAACCCAGATAATATCTTTACTGGGATGTGTGAAATGATATGGTATTTGTGAATCATTTAAGAGGAACAAGATTAAGACAATCACTTAATTGGATTGCATAGGGGGTGGCTTGATCCTTTTAATGAGTCAAGCACTAAACCCAGTTGCTTTTGAGTAGGGATTGCCAGCAGTTCTTATTGCCTTGTTTGGGTATTTGAGTTGACATTCACATTTGGCTTTGAGTGGTGGGGGAGTCAGTTTGAGTAGCATGGGGTCTATTGTGCAGAACTTTTCTGGGGGATTAATCCTGCTCTTTTGAGAATTATATACTTCTTGGAAGAGTATGAAACAAAATAAAGGGGAAATTAAGAAGATAACATGGTGAGCTTATGAAATATCAGTTGGGAGCAAGGGAGGTTGAAGAAAACTGGAGTGGGAGTCAAAGTAAAGCAGAAATGATAATTTAAAATGGGGGTGTTAAAATTTAAAAGAGAAGATAAAATAATCATCTTATTTTAGAAATCTGCTTAGTAATGTAAGCAGCTGTTTTTTACCTTAAATAGGCCCTGCCAGTTGGCAACAGGAAGCCACAACCACTAAGATTAGTGGCTGGGTTTAAGAGGGGCAGCCCAGAAAGAATAGAGCCTCTATCTAAGGACAAGACAGAAACCACTTTGATTGATGTCTTTATGACATTCACTTCAAAAAGCAAGCATTCTGAATGGCTGGAACATGTTAAATCAGATAAATACAAGTTTGAATTTATTTTACTACTGTAAATTCAGAACCTGAACATAAAAATGCGGAATTGTCAAATCCTTGGTCCAAATTTCAAATCACTTTTGTGGGATGGCCTTTTTTAATTAAATTGAATTCTTTGAGTATTTATTTGAATATTTGAAAATGCAGAAACTCATAGACACTTTGCAAAGTTCAAGTCAAACTGCCTATTTCCAATGGACAAAATGAATTAACTGGAATCATATTTGAAGTGTTCAAATCCATCAGCCATTTTCATTAAGTTTACTGTCAAAACCGCAGGCTTGACCCCCCAGCAAGGTTCCAACAAAGCAGGTTTGTGACCCGCAATCCAATTATCCAGTCACCCAAAGCCAAACTAGGAAGTCAACTTGAATTAACAAATCCAACAACATGAACAGATGATGATCCTTCACAGTGGATACCTCAATTTGGCGCTTGACTCATTATCAGGATCAAGCCACCCCCTTCTTCCATCCAGCCGTGTGATCATCAATCTTGTTCCTACTATCCTTGATTCACATGAACTATATAGTCATTATCTCTCAATAAAGATTATTATCTACCTTCTAAATATTTTCCCCCATGTAACTCTGCTAAAACAGCACAGTTACAACATTGGTAGCACAGGTAGGTTCTCCATCCTACCTTATCTTGAAAAATTCCGCCTGTTGCCTGCACACGCTGCGGCCAACAAATCCTCGACAGAATTATGTCTGGCCTCCCGCCCGACTGGACTCCATATACTCCTGGTACCAAGATACCTGATGGTTTTGTTCTCTACCAAAACACGGTGATCCCGCTACCCGCCTTCAACGCCCTGTCCACCCAAGGGTTCTTTCAGGCATCTTCCTTGATGCCACAACCAGCTGATGAAACCACCATGCCTGCCTATGTTGCACAAAGACTTTGCAGCGCCGCCTTAGAGCCCTTTGCCGGGACCAACAACAACAATGCTGCCACATGGATCCAGTCCGCTCAAAGCAAGCTGGCTCAGATGAAATGCCCACAGCAATTCTGGATCACGGAGATTTCCATTTGCCTGACCCATGACGCTGGCACCTGCTGTGACAAGTGGCACAAAGAGCACACTGACAAGAACTGGGACACCTTCAAACAGGACTTCTTGGCAAGGTTTGTGCTTAAGGATACAGCGCTCATGATCATACGTCAAGTAAAGAACCTGACCCAGACAGGCACCGTTAAAGAACTCACCCACGCCTACAAGGAACTCTGTCTCCGTGCCCCATCTGACATGGCCTTTGACACCCCAGCAACACACTTCATGTACTACAATGCCCTCAAGTTGCAAGTGATGAGACATGTGAACCTGGACCAGGTAACCAACCTGCAAAGCCTGTACTGTGAAGCAGAAAAAGAGGAACAAACATCCAACACTCTACACAAGGCACAGACTGGGAAAACAAGAAAGGCCCAAGGACTCCTATCCAAGTGGGTGCTCCTCTCAACCACCTCCTGGAGCCAACAGCAAAAACAACAATTACAAACCCACAGGTTTGAATGGGAATGGGAATGGAAATAACGGCCAGTCAAATTGTACCCATTTCCATATCACCGCCACCCAAAGCAACCAAGACAAGGGAAAAGCCTGAGGAGAGCACTAAGCAAGCCAAGCTCTCCCCACACAACTCCTGACTTGCCCAACAATGAATACCGACCCAAGGATGTGGACCAATGTCCAATGATCCAAGTACCCTTGGAAGACCCAGTACTATACACCATTGTCAGACATCCCAATAAATTGATGTCTTACCCTTTCCGCTTTTGCAGTTACACAGGCTCAGCACTCCTGGACTTGGGTGCAGATCAAACTTTAGTCAACAGCAGCTTTGTGGATAAATTCAAGCTGGCCACTAATCCTTCACGGATTAAAAACATGGTCCTGGCTGATGATCACCACATTGCCGTGACAAAGGAAACTGCCCCTTCTCTGTCATGCTTGAGAACCTCCACTCCACCATCCAAGTTCCCGTCATTGACTTCCCTAAGTTTGACATTGTACTGGGACTAGACTGGTTACAGAAAACAACCCCCATGTGGACTGGGCAATCTCAGTGTTGGCCATCAAGCGTGAAGGTGTCAACCACCAGATCTACCCGGACTCTGTAGACCAACTCCTACTTGACCATGTCTTTGTACGCATCACAGAGACTTTAGATGAGAAGGAAAACCTGAAAGCAATTGACTGGGATTCCTGCCAGTATGAAATCATACACTTCAAGGACCACCAGGACACCTCCACGTCTCAAGATTGTAACATTATGGCCCGTCACCCACAAATCTTTAAGGAAGCGTTACCTGGGCTACCCCCTGAGAAACACATCCAACACTCCATCCAACTCAAGGGGGCTCTACCCAAGGCACTTCCAATCTATCAACTGACCCCAAACAAGGACAACACCCTGAGCGCCTATCTCAAGAAGGCACTGGAAAAAGGACTTATCCGCCCCTCACAGTCTCCCTTTGGGGCTGCCATATTCTTTGTGGCTAAAAAGGACGGTATCTTACATCTGGTCACAGACTACCGCGCCTTGAACAAAGTCACTATTAAGAATCATTACCCATTGCCACTGATTGACAATCTCTTTGACGCCTTGGGAGAAGCCACCATCTTCTCTAAGATTGATCTAACTGCAGGCTACAATCAGATTCAAATCAAGGAGGAAGACATCCCCAAGACAGCCTTCCGCACCAAGTACGGTTCCTAAAAATGCGTGGTACTCAACTTTGGCATGATCAATGCCCTGTCCACCTTTGTAACCTTCATGAACAAAGTGTTTGTGCCACACATAGGCAAACATGCCCTAGTGTACCTGGAAAATATTATTGTCTATAGCCCCTTGGTGGAACAGCACCACAAAGACCTGGAGGAAATCTTTTCAACCTTGGCACGGCACAAACTGTTGGCCAAGCCCTCCAAATGCCAGTTCTTCTGGGAGCAACTACCCTTCTTGGGACAAATAGTCTCAAAAGACGGCATCAAACCCAACAGTCAAAAGATACAAGCCATCTGCAAGATGCCACCTCCCAAGGATAAATCAGAACTCCACACCTTCTTGGGAATGGTGGCCTATGTACAACGCTTCATACCCAACTGTGGTGTCTTGACCACCCCCTTGTCCGCCATAACAGGCACCAAGTCCAAGTTTGTATGGACCCCCAATGTGACCTCTGTTTTAGACGTCTCAAAGAAAAGCTCACGATAGCGCCCATCTTACAATATCCCAAATGAGACAGAGAGTACCAGATGGAAACCAACGCCTCAGATGCATCCATTGGGGGAGTACTACAAATTAAGAATAGTGATGGTGACTTCCTTCCCATAGCCTACAAGTTGCGCAAACTGACAGATGGCAAGTGTTGATACCCGATCCACAACAAAGAACTGCTGGCCATTGTACACTGCCTAGTCAAATGGCGCTGTTACCTGGAATGGCAGGAAGAATTCACAGCACTAACCAATCACAAGTTGCTCATCTACTTCAAGACACAAGTGAACCTGTCACGCCGCCAAGCGCAGTGGATGGAAATATTAGAAAGGTTTAACATGCTCATCCAATATAAGCCCGGGGCCAAGTTCACCATGGCAGATGTCCTGTCCCGTCTGTATGTCCGCGCTTCTAGGGGAGAGAATGGGCTCAACCCAGACTGGCCTCTCCTAGTGCTACGTACAAAAGACAAAGGGTTCCCTGCAGGCACAACCAATATCATCAAAGAAACGGTCATCAATAATGAACACCTCTTTGCTGACGTATAAGGGACTCTTCACAGAAAAATGTCGGATGGCACAACCATTCCCTACATCCACACATCAACAAGTCAATACCATTCTTTGCTATCACAGAGATCTTGGACATACCAAGAGCCAAAATCTTTACAAATCACTAAAGCATAAAGCCTGGTGGCCAACCTTATACTGCAATGTCCAGGAAGTGTTAGAACAGTGCAAGGTCTGCAAAAAGTTTGCCAAAAGCAAAACCCCACCTAATTCTGTACTCCCCATTCAAACCCAACTACCGTTCAAAGTATGGGCTCTTGACATTGTGGGCCCCATGCCTGGAAAGCACAACAACAAAAAATACATCATCACAGCCATTGATTTTGCGACAAGGTGGCCAGTAGCCCAAGCAATGAAAACGCACACCGGCAATGGCGTCAAACAATTCATTGGCAATGAAATAATCAGCAGGTTTGGAAAGCCAGAACTCCTGATAACCAATGGAGGCAAAGAATTGACCTCCAAAGACACCAATGTGTACCTCACCAAAAATGGGGTCAAACACACAGTCACAACACTGTACTATCCACAGGCCAATGGACGCGTAGAGCAGCTTAATGGTAGCCTCATGCAAGCCCTAGCCAAACTCACTGCCGGGAGACCTGAAGACTGGTATAAGCAGCTACCAACTGCATTACTTGTGTGCCAAACCCGAGTGAACAGATCCACCGGAAAAAGTCTGTTTGAACTGGTATACAGCACACAGCCAAATATCATTCAAGCATTGACAGGACCCAAACTGGAAATTCCAAGTCAAGTCCCCCCGCTCAGATCCTCAAGTAATAGAGGCCAACAGCAAGCAAACAGAAAGGGAAAATGAACACTTACAAAAGACTTTTGTTCCCATCCACAATAGACATGAAGTTGGGGACAAAGTCTTGGTCATTAATGTTGACAAAAGCAAACTACAACCCAAGAAAGTAGGGACAGCAATCATTCTAAAGGTAAACAACAATAACACTTACCTTGTGTAAGGGCTTGGGAAACGCAAGCAAGACAAGACCTTATACCACAATTGCCTACAACCCTGCAAAGCAAGACAAAAACAATGAGAAACTGCCCTGCCTGCCACCAAACAACAACTGATTCAATATGGCGCCTGGGCTCCTGACAACCTCCCTGACAACCTGCCCCCAGAGGAGACCAACCTTCAGCCAGGGGGGTGTGTCAAACCACAGACTTGACCCGTCAGCAAGGTTCCAACCAAGCAGGTTTGTGACCCGCAATCCAATTATCCAGTCACTTGAAGCCAGACTAGGAAGTCAACTCAAATTACCAAATCCATCAATATGAACAGATGATGATCCTTCACGGTGGATGCCTTAATTTGGCGCTTGACTCATTATCAGGATCAAGCCACCCCCTTCTTCCATCCAGCCGTGTGATCATCAATCTTGTTCCTACTATCCTTGATTCACATGAACTATATAATCATTATCTCTCAATAAAGATTATTATCTATCTTCTAAATATTTTTCCCCATGTAACTCTGCTAAAACAGCACAGTTACAACATTACTATGTTTTTTGAAATTGTGGAACTGTCAAATCCAAGAACCAAGTTTCAAATCACTTTTGAATGCCACTAATAAACCCAGATATTAATTGCGGGAACTGGAATCCAAATTTAATGTACAGTAAGCACACTAGGAAACACCAACCCAAATCAAGAAGCTCCACCACAACTAAAATCAAATGCAAATTTAATCTCAATAACCATATTAGACAAAAAAAGTGATTAAAATTTAAAATCATTCAAATCCAAAAAGTATACAATATTATTCATTTCAAATCACGGATATAGAAATTATGTTACTATTCAAGGCTAACTCAAGAGAAAATAACTACCCACAACTAAACCAATAACTCCAAATAAATACATATTTAATCTAAAATATATTTTTCATTTTATTTTATGTGGACTGTCAATTGCATTCCCAACCCGCTCCTGCACCAGCCCGCGGGGCAGCCTGTCCACGAGGGCGTCCCAGAGGGTCCAAGAACAGACCCAGAACCCAACTTGTGGGAAGTCATTCCAATACACAGGCCTCCTAATGCGTGAGCACCAGTCAACCACCTCCCGCATCCCAAGCCAGAACTACCAGCTTGAATCCCAGGCAGAAGCCACTCTCAAGGCCTGCTACCAAAGTCTCCTACACCAGGGTCACCGGGAACACTGAGGTTACTTACACCTCCACTGTTTACCCAGTTGTCACTTGGCCCCACACTCTTGACCCAAGAGTTGCCACTTCCTGCCCTTGCGTCTTTGACACCACCTACAAGCCATTGGCAGCCACTGTTGAGCCATCTGTGCCTATTGTGTATTCAACCATTGACGGCGCCACTGTGAGCAAGCGTGATCCCACCTTCTACACAAAGGTCCCCGTCCCCTGTGACAAGCCTGCTAGCCAGGATGCTGCAGTACCTGCCAAGGGCCAGAGTCAGTTGACAGATAGTGAGCATGAAGCTCTCCTCAACTGCTTGACTGGGGGAATGGCGGTTTGGGATATTGCGTCCTAATTTGGTGTCACAGCCAGATACATTGCTGACATAAACACCAAGTATGGCAATACTGGGCAAATTGCCAAATCCACTAAGGCAAAAAGACAGCCCAAACTCCTTCAGCCTATTCACATTGACGCAATCAAGCAGTGGGTAGCCAAGGATTGCCACCTGGAAACACTTGCTGTCCAATCAATGCTCACCACAAAGTTCAGGCTTTCTGTTTCTGAAACCCTTGTCTACAAAACAATGGTTGATTTGGGCTTCTTGTGAAAGGTGCTCGGAGTTTCTCTGTACAATAGAAACAGTGAAAAGACCATCAAGGATCAACACATTTATGCTAAGACATATCTGGCACTAAAGGAGACTGGGAATGTCCAGTTCTTCTATATCAACAAATTTTTGTTTTCCTTCTCACTCAGGTCTAGGCATGGGTGGGTTGAGAAGGGGTCCAAGGACAGAGTAGCCCATTGTGCAGCTGTCTGTTCCCAGACCTATTCCATGGTTGTGCTTCTTGGTCCACGCAAGTTGGACCAGTATCAGATGATTAAAGGCTCCCATAACAGCGGGACCTTTCTCAATTTTCTCCGAGCTGTCAAGGAGTACCTGCGGATAAATTACAGCGGCAAACCAACGTTGTTGTGCTTGATAATGTTGGGCTCCACAAAGTGGATCTGGTTGTGTCTGAATTCCCCCCATTGATAAAAACAGCCACACCTCCAGCCACCAACTTACCAATTGTTCAATGAGACTTCTCTTCCTCCCGCCATATTCCCCATTCCTGAATCCAATTGAGGAGGTGTTTGGGCAAATCAAGAATAAGGTGAAACAAGGCTTTACTCAGGACACTGAGGATCTATTCAATATTCTGAAGATCAGCCAATTTGCAATGCCACCCAATATGGTTGCGGCATTTTACAAGCACTCGGAATCCTTCCTCCCCAAAGCCCTGGCCTCTGAGCCAATCAGATAAATGGGCGCCCCAGTTTTATTTGTTTTTATTTTTATTTATTTTGTTTTTATTAGGACTCAAAAATTATTATTTATATATAATAACATGACGTTTGATTGTATTATAGACATATAATAATACATAGAAAAGGTAAGTAAAAGTAATTATACTAGATATGAAAGATATATTTTTATTATAACACATTAAATATTATAGTGACTGTTGCGCTAACAAATGAAGAAATTAAAAAAGATAGAAATAGAATTATTTTATTTAAATAATTGTTAATTGTTGATGGTACTTTGGCTTTTTTAAGCCTCAAATTGGACCTTGCATGTCATCATATGATCCTTGTTATTTCAGTGCCACTATAGCCACACGACACGGCAACCAATGATTTTTATGTATTCCTTACTAATTTGTTGTCAGGAATATTCCTGACATAAATCAAATTCTGACTGAAGGAAAATGTTGGGAAAAGATAGGAGAATTCCCAATTAAAGAGGCCAAATTTGATGAAGAATTTCCCCCTTTATTTGGGGAAAATCAAAATCAAAATTCAGAAAAACGGATTTTTATGGAAACCAGAACAATTTAACATCCAGGCAGGCGCTTGCCACCCTCTGCCACCCCCTGCAAGCCTCCTGCGGGCCTCCTGCCCGCCCAGCCAGCCGCCCGCAAGCCCCCTGCCAGCCACCCACCCGCCCAGGCTGGCACCAGCGGGCCCGCCGCCAGTCCCCCACCCGCTTGCCAGCTGCCAGCCAGCCAGCCACCTGCCTGCCCGCCTCCCACATGCTTGCCTGGCTCCCACCGGCCACCCGCTTGCCCACCCCTCCCCCAGCGGGCCCACTGTCAGCTCCCAGGCCCCATGCCCCAGCCAATCAGAAGCCACCATACCTGAAAGCCAATCAAAAAAGTACCTGAATTCAGGGCATAACCTAGGAAATAATTTCCGCCCTGCAGAAGGAATGGGAAAACAAAATTCTGCATCCAAAAATAACCATGACCCTTCTAAAAATAGGCCAGACCAGGTGTCAAAGGATAAAAATAATTTGACCTCAAGCCAATGGGATTCAGAGGGCCACAACACTTGCTTAGGTCTAGACCCCAGCCAAACTAACCTTTCCAAACCAAAAATAGATTTGGAAAGCCCCATGAGCTTTTCCCATCAGCTGACTTCACAACCAGGGGACATCATTGGCTCCAGGCATGAATGGCCAAACCTCCAGCAGATTGCCCAAGAACAAGAATTTGGCCATCTTCTCAAACCCCATTTCCCAAAACCTTTCTCCAAACTTCTGGGATCCCCAGTCCCTTGTTTTTACTCCCACTTACAAAAATTTGCAAGTGGGGAGTACTATAAATAAAGGATCCCCCCTCAGTAATAGCTTGTGCTATTATTGAGATTAATACCCTCAATAAAGTGAAATTCAACTTACCTCTAACAAGTTAAAACTACCAATCAGCCCCTGCCAACCCTCCAATCCAAGGAAGATGAACCACCTCATCTTCACAGCTGTGCTCACAGCTTTCCTTGGGATTGGAGGCTACCAGTCAGGTCCAGAACTCTTTGGGCCACCTCCAGAAGGACTAGGTCAAGACTCCTACTATGATCCTGGTCAACTGAACTCATCCCAAACTGGACCTTGGCCTCCTTTGGTGTCTCCACATTCAACACTCTCTATTGCAATATACACGTCCATGTACTATATCTTGACCTACTTTGTCAGGAAGCCAGTCATAGGTAGAGGCCTTGGGTGGCTCAGGGTGAGGTACGGCCAAGCTGGCAGGTAGGGCCCACCATAGAATGGGTGCTAACTTGATAATATAGGATATAGATTGCCCGAGTAAGGACCAAGGTCTGGAGTTGGGGACCATGGAATCTACCAATCCTGTCAAAGTAATGTAGAGTACTCCAAACAGTTGGGTAGAGGTGGTCTCGGCTGCAGTGGTGGGTTCCAACGGGCGGTCTGGTTGTGGTGTTAAAGGAGGAGTCATAGGAACAAAGTAGGCAGGCAGGTAATTGTACTTGTCTTTGAACAGTAAAGGCGGGATCTTGACCCTCTTTCCTTTGCATCCTATGTACTTGGTACTTCTAGTCCTTGCCAAAGGGTCAGCAATGAGGATGGTTTCCAAGTTGTACTCTGAATAGGCTGGGTTGGGGGGGGTATTCAGTAAAATTCATAGGTCCAAAGGGGGCTCCCAGGGGATGGTATAATGCCTGGGGCAATTTGGCAGGTTGGTCTTGGGGAAGGGCGGCAGCCTGGCGGTCTACTTGACTGGAATTAAGATAGAAGATCACTAAGACTAGATAGGGTAAGATTTGTTTGAACCAAAGGTTCATAAACTTTATTATCAAAAATGACAATGTGGTCTTCATCATACCGCCAGGGTTTTTATACCATGGGGTTTTGCTCCTTTGATTTTTGCAGGATTCAGGTTTGCAGACAAGGTGCTGGCAGGACGTGGGTCTTGGCTTGGGGTCCCAAGGGGGAAGATCCAGGTTGTGCCTGTTCTGGAAAATTGGAAAGGCAATGCTTTGTTTTGCCGCCACTGTTCACTATGTCACCTGAGTAATCCAATTGTACTACCTCTTCTGGGCGGCATGCTGGCAGGTTGTTGGCAGAGTTGAGAATAGGGTTTGTTTTAATCTCTTTAAGGCAATCTGTAACCACTGCATAGGTTTGGGTCTTTGGTGGCTTCAGGTTAGCATCAATCTGATGACCATTTGGGGAATTGTCCTTGGGAGATTGGCGGTTCTCGGAGTAACTTGTCAACTCGAGTACGCAATCTAGCAAGTTGGCGGTCCCCCGTCCACTTTGTGTGACTCGAGTTGTTTTTGGAGGGTCCTTTGTAGTAGGCCAGCGGAACGCAGAGTAATTAACCAATTTGAGCCCATCTCTTAACGGATTGGCGGGTCCTGGACTGGTCTGGAGGGTTGGATCCACCTTCTGGGAACTGGGGTTTAACTCTTGGGTTTTCAATACAAGTATTGAAATGTCATTCATGACATACTTTGCCGGGAGTTTTGGGAGATACAATGTGCATGCAAAGATCTTCTGCTGTCTAATGACTGTGTACCCCATTGTTACTGTCTTGACTGGGTTTCAGTTTGCTAACCTGCTACCCTACGTCCTGCAAGTGATACCTACCATAACTGGGTATTGCATTTGTACTTAGGACGCAGTTTAAGTATATTGAATATGTTTATCAAAACATTTTACAAGGGAAAGGTAATTTGAGTTGTAAACAATCAATTGTTTAGAACAATAGTGGAGCAGGCCACTTGATGCGGATAAATTCAATTCTCAATGTTTATCTATGTGATAAATAAAACCCTATTCAACGAGCTAATAAATAAAAACATTTTTAACTTATTTTTAATAATTGACGTGGTTGCAACTTTAACCAATGGCTTGTAATATATTTAGATATATTAATATTATAATTTACATACTAAAAGTTAAAATAAAAATTAAAATATTAAATGTAAAATTATAATTATAAATTGTAAAAGTTAAATATTAAAGTTTAAATATTTGAAATTTAACTATTTTTATTAAATCATGATTTATTCTAATATTGAAATATTTGATATTAAAAATTTTAATATTGTAATATGTATTATTAAAATTTTAATATTAAATTTTAGATACTAAATATTTTTTAAATTTAAATATGTAATATTAAAGTTTTTATAGTAAAATGTTAATAGTACATATTTCAGTATTAAAATATAAAAAATTAAAAAAAAATTAATTTGCAAGGGGAAAATATTTATTGGGGGGATTCTAATTGCAAAGGGAATGTGATTATTCCGGGGAATTATACCCCAAAATTAAATTTTCAGCTAATGCATCTAGTTGGATCCACGTACTCTTCTGTACATGGTGGACAACCCTGGATGTGATTGCTAGAGGGGTGGCGCCCTGTACTCTGGTGGTTGCTGATTGTTTGATAAAAGGCAAGCAAGTGAGAAAATTGACTAGTAGGTTTTTTTTTGGGGGGGACGTAGTATCCGTATAGTGTTGCCAATGCAAATGAATCATAGAGGACATGCTCAACTGTCCTGTATCCCTGTGGTGTTTTCTGGCGGTTGAGGGCTACACAGCAAATGTTCATTTAAATAGGTACATCCTCCAACTTTTTGACGTTGGTTTTTAATATGCAGTGTAGGAGAATTCCCAGGTATACCACAGCGTGGATTCTTTGCAAGGTATACTTTTCTGAGAACATGCATAATTTTTTGAATGTTTGCACTAACCTATTAATATAGGACGTTTGGTTGAACTTGAAGAAGGTTTCAGGGGGCGCCTGACTTGAATCAGCCCCCCAGGCCTTGGCAAACAATATTAATTAAGGTTTAAAATCATTCACAAGGACTGCATCCCCAACTTTATTTGATAGTGCCTTAAATAATTCATTAAAAATTTCAGATTTCAAATAGTCATTTCCTATTTGAAAGTCGGTTTTTATTTTTTTTTTCATATTTGTTGATGTTTGTGAAGGGGAATCATTGAATGCTTTTTGTATATGTATTCATCAAAGTTCAGTTTGATATCCCCACAAATTTAATTCATTTCTTTGATTTTGATAGTTAATCCTAGTTCATATGCTTCCCTTATCCATAGCGAGCACCCCGCGGGTGGTGAATATTCCCTGTCTTGAGCTTCAATATTAAAAAATTATTCATATTCTGTTGAATTTTTTTATTTATTTGGTTTTTATTTATTTGCTTTACAGGGGCCACCAGTGTATGGTAACCCCCGTAAAACCAACTTGGCGTATAAGCCGCCACTTCCGCACCTCATCCCCATTCCTGGTGATGACTAAAATAAATATAAGTAAAACATAAAAAGACTTACTAATTGTTTCCCCTGTGGCCCCCTCAGCCACAGGCGCCACTTTGGCAAACTTCATGAGTGTTGGATGCTCTTCATTAATTTTTTCTAGGCTTAATTTTTTCTTATATTTCTTGCTACTTGTGCTTCTTCTTGGTTTTCATTTGATAAAGCTTCTGTATTTCTTGAGGCGCTTCTGCTTCTTGCTTATATTTCATTTTCATCTGTTTCCATTTGATTGTTTTCTTCTTTATTGGTGTTGATTTCCTTCTGAATTTCTGTTCCTTCAATTATTTTATCTTCTTATTGTTTTCTTTGGCCCCCTGCCAGAACTCCCACAAATTGTAGGCTGTGTTGTTGAATTCAAGACTTGATAAAATTGTTCCCTGTAGATTAAGTAAATTTTTCTTTATTCTTTTCATCTATAATATTTCCCAATTTGTCCAGAGCATCTTCTTTTGTTTGGATTAGTGGCTGGCCCTTGTTACCCAGCTTCCCTGTCACTATTTCCCTGATATTTCTTTCTATCTCAACAACCTTTTGCAGGTGTGCTTCTAATTTGTTGATCAAGTTATAGATTGTTGACATATTGTTTGAATTCCATCAAAAAAACTTGGTTTTTATAGTACTATCTTCAATGCATACATATTTTTCATCATCATTAATAAATTAAAGACAATAAACGTAAATATTGGATTAAAATATTGCAATTACACGTCAACTCTTGATATTTTGATATTATGTGCATAACCCAATGCATTTTGTTTAATAAAATCTATTGTAAACCTTTCCTTTTTCATTGTAATTTATCAAAATGGACTGTTTTTATATTAGAGAGCCATTAGCGCTTAGTACAAATATTAATACATAGTGCATTTTACAGCCTGTATATTTACCTATTGATAATAATTCTGTAAACTTTTCAGTTGGATTTTACAAGGTAATAATACTGTAATGTGTTAATAAACTACTGTTTGTTGTCATTAATTGGTTGATTTTCTTTGCTGTGGTGATTGTGCATTTTCTGATATTTACACACTAGTTACCAATTGCTTAGCTTCACATCCAATTGCACAGACAATAGGAAAACAAGCCGTCAACCTGAGACTGGATGTGGCCAGGGTGGCAGCTTGTTTTCCTATTGCCTGTGCAATTAGATGTGAAGCCAATCAATTGGTAACTAGTGTGTAAATATCAGAAAATGCACAATTGCCACAGCAAAGAAAATCAACCAATTAATGACAGTAAACTGTAATTTATTAACACATTACAGTATTATTACCTCGTAAAATCCAACCAAAAAGTTTATAGAATTATTAACAATAGGTAAATAAACAGGCTGTAAAATGCACTATTTATTAATATTTATACTAAGCGTTAATGGCTCTCTAATATAAACACAGTCCATTTTGATAAATTACAATGAAAAAGGCCAAGTTTACAATAGATTTTATTAAACAAAATGCATTGGGTTATGCACATAATATCAAAATATTAAGAGTTGACGTCTAATTGCAATATTTCAATCCAATATTTACGTTTATTGTCTTTAATTTATTAATGATGATGAAAAATATGTATGCTCATAATTTTAAGCTATTTGTAAAATGTACAATATTGTATTAATTATGGGAAATGTTGATAATGTAAAAAGAAAGTATTATTAATTATAAATTGAAAGAGAGATATCAATTTTAATAAGTTATCACAAAGAAAAGATTTATTTACTAATCAAAGGACGGGAAGGGGAGGGAATGGGCGGAATGAACATTGCCTTCATCTGCGCCTGTGAGAGGGGCGGCATCAGAGATAGTGGGGAGGGAATGGGTGGTGGTTTGGGAGTCAGGGTTGGAAGGCAGGTGGCTCAATGGGGGGGGTTGGGGAGGCAAGGTTTGTTGACTGGGAAGGGGCAGCAAGAGCTGATTGCTTCAATTTCTAGAATTCTTCTTCCGTCATATATACTGGCTTGACAAAACAGATGGACTGGTGTGGGGGGAGACGGGGGTCCTTTCTGGACTTATCACTATCACTTGCATAGAAAATAATGAGATCAAATAAGTCCTGGACAGACACAGAAGGGAAAAGCTCATACCCCTTATCAATCTGGGTGCATAGTTTATTGTAGGTGGCAGGCTTCAAGCGCCTGAGGGCGGAACCAAAATTGTAGAGACATACATTTGCAAGATGCATGTTGGCGTAGTTGATGGGGTAGGACCAGCAGGTATGCCCCACAGCCCTGATTTCTTGGGTAGCCCATTCCTGCTGCTCCATCTCTGCACTCAGTACAACTGTTTGCACGGGGTTTTGTGTGTCCCACTCCTCCAGCATGGCCTTGAGCTCCTTCTGGTAGGCATACCCATCTGCAGTATTTGATGTTGCCAAGTAATAATTGACGCCTAATGGGGAAACTGCCAATAAAACCCTGACAAAACAATACAAGATTGGGCCACGCTTGTACACGTCAGACTGGATATGCTTCTCTCCAAAGTCTTGAATACTTGCAGATATCTTAGCATACAACAGGAAGATTACATCATTACAGGCCTTCATTGCCCTACCTTTAATAGAATTAATAATGGTTGCATTGTATGGGTTGATATCCACCAAAATGGGGCCACCAAGAACCTGATTGGATAGGATTCTGGCGGCAACCACAACTCTGTGCATCCACAAATTCAATGTTCTTTTTTTGGGGAAGATTCCGTGGAGTCCCAGCTGGAGATGTACCTGGACCAGGGGCACCGCGGGTCACATTCCATAATGGCTATCATAAGGGGATGGGCTGTGTCATCTTTGGTTGAAGTACAGGCACCAGTTGAGGTCTTCTTGGTAGGGGGGCCACAGTTGGTGTGGGCTTGCAGGGTTGCAGCCACAGTGGACTTTGCAAAACCCATTGCAGCTGCAATTTCCCCAAGGGACATAAGCATCCCTTGCTTTTCAACCATTTCAAGAACAATCTCTGGAGTAATCAATTTTTTTCTGCGCCTTGCAGGCTGATTGGCTGGAGGCAGGATGTGTCTGCCTTTAGAACCAGACAGTGCCATCTGATTGGTTGTTTCTGGATTCTGGCTTCCATTGGTGGCCCCATGGCTCACTTGGTCAATTACAGATGCTAGTGTTGCTATATGATTTGGGTTAGCAGCTGCCTGTGCGTGATGGGCAAACAGGGCCATGCTTGAGGATGTGGGAGAAAGAACACAGTCCTGGGTAGTGCTTGCGGAGGGGTCTGCGGGTTGGGAGTGGCCATAGACAGAGGCTTCACTGTTAAGAGACCCAGTGTAGCCCTGCATGATTTTGTCAAGGCCAGGGAACAGCTCATTGACTTGGTTGTTATTGGAAGAAGACATAATGAATTTTTATTAAAAAACTTAAACTCAAAAAGAGGAATGTATATTTTAGTCAATTTTATTGTTAAATATGTTAATTTTGTGAATAGTAGGATCTAAATTTTAGCCACACTAAAATGGAATAGGGTGATTTTTTAGAATGCCTGTGATTCCTAAAAGAATCAGCACAGATCCACTCTAGATCCTTTAACATCCTTTTTGAGACACCCATAAATTATATTCATTTCAAATTCCTCGCAATTATGATTTGAAACTTGGTTCTTGGATTTGACAATCCCGCAATTTCAGATTTGTTAATTTTTACATGATGTCTATGATTTGTTTGACATACAGGAAATCTCAAATTGTACATAAAAATCCCACATTTCTGATTCATGTATCCCACATTTGTTTGCTGAGTTTTGTCTTTTGTTAGTTGAGCTATCTGCTCAAGAGATTTGAAATTTTTCAATTTAAATAAATCAAAAAAGTCAAAATAAATGGTCAATTTTATTAAAGTATTTTATTTTTCACTCAGCTGAGTTGCCTGTAAAAGTGATTTGAAATTTAGACCAAGGATTTGACAATCCCACATTTTTACATTCAGGTTCTGAATTTACAGTAATATTTTTGCTTATAGGTGTGTTGTCTGACGCTGGGAGCGTCCAGGTTCAAATCCCATACTGGGAATTTCCCAGTTGTTGCTATTTAACAGTAGCATAATATCATGTAATTTAGAACACTTACTAAACACTAATTCATCAATTATAGGTTTTAAAAACTACAAACCACTCTATCAGCGGTAGAATAATCCAAACCTTCCTTATTCTCAGAACTTTTGGTACTTAATAGAAGTACTAGTGTCAGGGATCCTGACAATAACTCTCCACAAGTGAGTCAAACTAGACTTGATCCCCATCAGTGACATACACCTAGGTCATCAGAAGAAATAATTTCTCATAGACTACTGCTGTTTTACTCACCCAAGCAGTTAGCTTGAGCTTTTAGGAGCAAAGTAATCAGCTTTTCTTCCCAAAAAGCCTCTAAATTATTAAGTTCTGCAGCGGTTTCTCTAGCCAGCCACCCTAATGATGGCTCTGAGCTATCCATGCTTTGCCCAGCAACTTTAAGACTTTCTCAAAGCTGCTCTAAAATCATAGAAAGAGAAAAATCTACTTTCAAAACAGCACAGTCAACCTGCCAACAAGGTTTCAACTAAGCGGGTTTGTGACCCACAATCCAACTTCCTGGTGACCCATAGCCAAACAAGGAAGTCAACTCTAAATTTCAGGATTAGAAACATGAGAAAATGATGATTCCATACAGTGGATGACTCAATTTAGCGCTTGACTCATTACCAGGATCAAGCCACCCCCTTCATCATCCAACTGAGTGATCAACATAATCATGTTCCTCTTATAATGATTAAGCGCAACAATATAGTCCCTATCTCTAAATAAAAATAGTTATCTAGTATTCAAATATTTACCCCTTAACTCTGCTAAAATAGCACAGTTACAACACTACCTCCATCCTAGTTAGAGCCACCCAACTGTGTTCTCATTCCAGTTGGTATCAGGATTTCAGTGCTACTTCAGCACATTCATCCCAGGGCAGGCCCAACTTCTCTATCATTTCACATTTATGGTAAGGGTTCACCTTGTTGTGAATGCTTCTATTCACGCTGTTTTGATTTTACCTTTATGTGGTTATTTCAAAGACAAATTGCTCTCTTTTGCTTTTTTCCTTCAAAATGGGTCTGTTTTCAAACTGGGAAATTCAATTGTTCAGTTTCCTGTTTCTGCGCAACTCACTTGCCCCACTCATGCTTGTGGCAAGTGATCCTACCATCCTGGTATTGTTTTATGGTATCATAAACCACTATACATCCCATTTCTTATTTACCAATAAAAATTAAGTTCTATTCACATTTTTGTCTTTGTGTCTTCAGTACTTCCGCGCCTCTCTCTAGCCACAACTAGTAGAGATTAATCTTCCAGGGCCGCAAGGTAAATGCATAGCCTTCCCTGTCATCTAAGCAAGACTTAGTATGAATCCAATCCTAAGGTTAGGATTCCCTGTTTTATGTCTGTGCTGCGCCTCAGAACACAACAAAAATGGTGCTCACTACAGGGGCTGTAAGCCCCTTGGTTATTCCTTTTGCAACTACATTTTAAGGTTCTTTGCCTCCTCCCATAAAAGAGCTGACTTCACCTGAAATCACCAGTCCTCCTATCAAAGAAGACATCAAAGACCCACCTATTGTCCCTACTGTACTGAACCTTGGGAATGGTCCCCGCCTAGTTGCTTACCCTATGGGTACCCCTGACTTGGAACAAGTCATGGCAGTAGCCCTTGGAATAGCTTGGGATGGGGCCATCCCTCGCCTCCAATTACAGTTCAGTCAAGTGGAATACTAAAAATTGATTGTGGCTCTGAAATCCCCACAGCATCTCCTTGCCCCAACTGGCTCTGCTGAACACCTGTTGTCCTCCTTTGTACAACCTGCCCTAGCCCACCATCAAATGGTTCTAGGACTCTACGTCCAGGAGATTTTGTCCCTACAAGCAGCTGTAGCTAATCACTGGGATCAGTTTGCTGCATACTAACAATAGATCTACTCCCTTTTTTCCTTGGTGTCCAATAATCAGCGCAACTCTATTACCACCCAAGACTGCTTTGTTAATTACATTGAAAGAATGCACCAGTTCATCCTCAAATATGTCAGGGAGCGTCTACATGAGTTTCACCAGTTAGAACAGCCCTGGAGAACCCAAGTAGATTCTACCTTAAACGCCTACCTCACCAATTTCAAACGTCTTGTGAAACAACACAATGTGTTCAGTACCTATTACTTTGACCAACTGCAACAAGTAGCAAATCACGCTGATAGGGGTCTACATGACCTCAATGAAGAGTTTGATCAGGAAAGGATTGCCACAGCTGCCACAATAGCCAAACTTCAAGCTCAAGTAAATGAGTTGTCTACGCCCAAGATTAATGTTCCTCCTTCTCCCCCATCTGATGATTTGATAGGCAGAGAGAAGAAACTATGAGAAGCCATTTGTGAACTACGTGCATACACTTGCAGCCAAGGACGTCCAGAAGACCCACCACAATCAGACCCTAAGGTGCTTGCGCTAACTGCCCAAGTTGCTGAGCTGCAGCAGGAGGTTGCTGCCCTGTGTGAGATTGTGGCAACTGCCACTAGGACAATTGAGGTTGTTGAAGGAGATGGCTGCTGCCCTGGACTGCCAGAGGATCCTCACATCCAATGTGCTAGAGAGTTGATTGCTTTAGCCAAAGAGGTGGGCCACCTGAAGCGGGATCACTCTAGTCTTGAAAGGGACGGTCAGGAAATAAGTGAGTTAATTGATTCTGTAAACAACAGGTTTTCCCCTGCCTCTCATTGAGACCTTCCCTGACCTCCTGGTTAGCTGAGCTCTTCACTGTGGTAACCACACAGGGTAAACGCCTAGATATTACCAAACAACAGGCCAACCAGGCCAACAATGTGGGTGCTTGCACCTCTGAGACTTTGACTACACTTGAGAAGAGTGTTTGCCAGCTGTGGGCAAGACAGCCCCCTACAGAATCAGAAGCCAAGTTCTCTCCCCATATAAATGTCCTCAATAGAAACAATGGTGGGCCTACCCCCAAAGCACATTGCAAACCTACTTTTAAGCAAGTTGTTGACCCCAAAACATCCACCACTGCAGCCTTCTTGACCATCTACAAAACAGCTATGAGACAGGCCTCTGATGAGGTCAAGAAAGAACAGATTCTTACCTACTTGCACCCAGCTCTCCAAGAAGATGTGGTGCCAGAGTTATCCACAATGAGACTTGGGAAGAGATAAAACAGCTGTTAATTGACAAGTTTGGTGGCAATATTAGTTTGAAAGTGAAAAATATGCTTTTATGAACATCACCTTCAAGCCCAAAGAGACACTGGCTGAATTTGCAGACAGGTTCTACATGGAAGGACAGAAGTTGATAGCAAGTAGACAGTTGATGGCAGATGAAGCGTACATGGCCTGTGCTCAAGCTCTCAAAGTTAATCAGCTTCTGTGCCTCCATTTCAAAGCTCACAAGGCCATGCTCTCCTTGATGAAGAGCATAAAGTTTTTGATTCAGGATATGCACTTGACCCACTATGGAGATGTCATACACAAGAATCAAACTGTATCTAACTCTGGCTTGTCTTCCCATGGCCCACAAATTCTTACTATGAACTCTCAGAACCCTCCTAGATGACAAGGTTGCCATAATTGCGGCCAGATAGGTTACCATTATTGAGTCTGTACCAATCCTTGAGTTGAAGGTTCTGACCCCAAGGAGCAGACAGGAAAAGAACAGTCAACCTAGAGGCAGAGACGCTCTTGGTTAAAAATTCTTCCCAGTTTCCTCCAATCCCTCTGTCTACAGCAGACTTAGATCCCACCAACACTGAAGCGCATCTCATTCTGCTATTGTTCCACAATATCTCTGATGACTCTGATATGGACAACTCAGATGTTGATGATCCTGATGCCTATGGATATTCAGTCCTAGCTGTCCCCAAAATCATTGCAGTCCCTTATAAACTACGCTCTGGGAAAGCTACAACAACTGCCAAGCCTCTACCTGAAGCCAAAGAAGTTGTCTCTTGCCCTTACCTCACTCAGGCTAAGAGGTCTCCTGTACTTGTAGAATCCCCTGAAGAAGCTGCCAAGGTTACTGACGCTGTCTTCAAGAATGTATCTGTTTTGCTCCCTCTACAAACTGTTTATAAGGAGTTCCAAGGATTAAGATGCATGATTGAGAAGTGGGATAATGAACTAGCAGAGGCTCAAGATATCTTGGCTGTCCTTCCACCCTTTGGTTGCACTATCACTTGATTAGAGATATCCATTCAAAAAGTGAAAATCAAGGCTGTCTTGGATACAGGATCTCCTGGTTAATGTTGTCTCCTCAAAGCTTTTAAAGAAGCTTAAACTTGCCCCCAACCTTAATTATCACCAGTCTTATGGTACAGCTGGGTTGTCTATTACTTGTGCTATAGGGGCATACTCTGCACTCCCTATGCAGTTTGACAAGCTACTCTTAGCCGCGCCTGCTGTGGTCCTGGAGAATGAGAGTTACAATCTTCTAGTTGGTACCCAATTCCTTAGGGAATACAATGTGATCATCAATTTAAAAGACAGCTATCACTCCATATTAGGGCATGAAGTCCCTCTAATCTTTGAAAAGCCTGTCAAGGTTCCTGGGAAACGCCTCAAGACGTGACCTTGGAGTACCCCATTGGTGTCTTCACACTAAAGTACCAGACCCACTTGTATAATATGAAGTGTCCTCCTATGGCCTGTCCTGCGTCTGAAGGGATTCCTCTCCTTGCCACTTCTGCTGTGACCATTCCCCCTGGCTCTCAAGCCATCCTGGACTCTCAGATATCATACAAGTTTCCTGAGCACACCTTCCTAGAACTGTATTCTTCTCCCTCACTAGGCTGCAACAAACCTTACCTCTGCCCAGGAATCTTGGATATCTCTCAGAAAGATCCTGATCAGTTGTTGGTAGCCAACTTAACCGCTTTCATCATAAATGTGTCTAGAGGCCAGGTTGTTGGCAATGGCAAGTTACTAAATGCTCCTGATGTGCTATCCTTACACCCCTTTGGCACCTTTCATGATTTCAACTTACCTGAAGACAAACCACATGTCTTATCTCTGTTCACTGCTCAGGACTTCCCACAACTAGCCCCTTTCCAACAAAAAGAGGTGCTTGACTTGCTAGATCAGTTTTCAGATATCTTTTCTAAGGATAGCACTGACTATGGTCTAGATAAAGGAGTCATTCATCAGATTGATACTGGTAATGATCCCCCTTCTGAGCTAAACCTTACCGCTGTAGTCAAGTGGAAGATGCTCAGGTGTCTAAAGAGCTCAAGCAACTATTAGACGCTGAGTTACTTGCTCCTTCCCAAAGTCCATGGGCCCCCTTTGCTCACCTTGAAGAAGAAAGATGGAGATCACCACATTGTAATGGACTATCAACAGATAAACTCCTTAACCAATAAGGATTTTTATCCCTTGCCGCATATTGACAATGCACTCTGCTGCCTTGGAGGCTCCAAGTTCTTCTCAGCTATGGATCTGGCCTCTGGTTATTGGCAAGTTGACCTCTCTCTAGAAGATAAACAAAAAGCTGCGCTGATCACGTCTGAAGGTCTTTTTGAGCCTACCTGTATACCTCAAGGGCTATGCAATGCCCCTGCTATCTTCCAGCGGGCCATGGACTCCATCCTTTGTGACCTGAAGCTCTCATGTGTCCTGGTGTACTTGGATGATATAAAGGTCTTCAGCACTACCTTTAATGATCACCTGGGCCACCACAAGGAAGTGTTCCTAAAGATTTGAGAGGCTGGCCTCAAACTAAAACCTTTAAAGTGTGCCTTCTTCAAGGAGCGTCTTGAATTCTTGGGCCATGAAGTAACCCAGACTTGGATTCTTCCTATGACCAAGAAGGTTGAAGCTATTGACAAAATGCTTCCACACACCAACCTGCGCAAATTTCAAGTCTTTCTGGGCATGATGGGGTATTACAGACAGTTCATTCATGATTTTGCCAACACTAGTGAACCTCTGGTTCAACTGTTACGCAATGTTCCCTTTGAATGGACTGCTAGTCAACAACAGGCCTTCAAGACTCTTAAGCAAAAACTCAAAGAGGCCCCCATCTTGGTGCATCCAGATTACAATAAGGAATTTATCCTTTACACAGATGCTAGTAACCTAGCTATTGGGGTCCATCCTGGCTCAACTAGATGATGAAGGAGTGGATCACCCTGTAGCCTATACTTCCTGTGTGCTAAATAAGAATGAGAAGAATTATAGTGTTAAAGATAAGGAGTGCCTTGCTGTGCTGCATGCAGTCAAACAATTCCACCACTACATGTATGGTACCCATTTCACTGTTGTCACTGACTATGCCTTGCTTAAGTGGCTACAGCAGCTCAAAGAACCAGAAGGACAACTATCTAGATGGGCCCTTTGCTTGCAAGGCTATGACTTCAAAGTGCTACACTGTCCCAGGATCCAACACCAAAACACTGATGGGCTGTCCAGAATGCCTATCCTTTCTCTACACCCTGCTGAGGCTGATTGGTTATATGAGCTCATTGGGTATTCCTCTTCTTTGGAAAACAAGACTGAAGATATTTGAACTGCCCTGTCCAGGCTATCTGAGAATACTCTCATTTATGACAATCAACTCTTCAAAAAGGTGCATGATCAGTACTTGCCCTACGTACGCCCTAGCTTTTGCCTCTTGCTAGTACTCCGAGATCATAAGGAGACTGGACATGGAGGCATTGTCAAGACCTATGACTGGCTCCAGAAGAATTACTTCTGAGAGAACCTCTGCCTACTGATACAAGATGTCATTGCCAGTTGTCATGACTGTTGACTCCAGCAACCTCAAGCTGCTTCTCATGAGTTCAAATTTATCCCTCTGCAGCATGCCTTCCACATGTTCAGTATTAATGCTGTAGGCCCTCTACCATGCTCTTGCTCAGGCTGCTGCTTTGTCCTGATTGCAGTTGATCATTTCAGAAAATGGGTAGAAGCTTGCCCCACCAAGGATATCACTGCTAAGACAACTGCAGCTTTCCTCTTGAAAGATGTATTCTACTGCCATGGGTGCCCTCAAGTGAAGTTGTCTGACAATGGGTCTAACTTCAATGCCAAGTTGGTGAATTCCATTGTTGAAGCTCTTGGGTCTCATCAATCCTTCTCAGCCCCCTACAGTTCTTCCACTAATGTTGCTGTTGAGTGTGCTAATTTGACCTTGGTTTTCATCATGAGGAAGCATACTTATTCCAATGCTGCCAACTGGGATCTATATTTACCTGCTGCTCTCTTTGTCTATTGCATCAGCAAACACTGTGTCACTGGGTACTCCCCCTTTGCATTGCTGTATGGGTGTGAGTCCACTACCCTGTTGCTCCTAGGCCCCCAACTCTCCTCTGATAAGGCCATGAACCCTGACACCCACATCAAAGACTTATTCAACCACATTATTGATATACAGGCTACTGCATATACCTCTGTGTATAAGACCAAGATTCTTGAACTCTCTCCTGACAATGATGGATGCTCTCTCTTGCCTGAGTTAAACATTGGGGATCACATTCTCTACTATCAGCATAGAGTAGGAGGACGCGCTCACAAGCTAGACACATGGGTCAGGCCTTTGGAAGTAACCTTCAAACAAGGGTCAGAGTACACCATGAAACTCCTCTCTAGTGTTTGTCCATTTGCCTGAGTGCATGACAAGTTCCTCTTCAAGTACTACCTCCCTAAGACCAATCTAGAAGGGTCCACCTTGCTGTAAATGCTGCTATTCACGCTGTTTTAATTTTGCCTTTGTGTGATCATTTCAAAGACAAATTGCTCTCTTTTGCTTTTCCCCTTCAAAATGGGTCTGTTTCCAAACTGGGAAATTCAATTGTTCAGTTTTCTGATTCTGCGCAACTTACTTGCCCCACTCATTCTTGTGGCAGGTGATCATATTGTCCTGGTATTGTTTTGTGGTATCATAAACCACTATATATTACATTTCTTATTTAATAATAAAAATTAAGTTCTATTCACATTTTTGGCTTTGTGTCTCTCAGTACTTTGGCGCCTCTCTAGCCACATCTAGTAGAAATTAATCAGTCAGGGCCACAAGGTAAACCAATAGCCTTCCCTGCAACTAATCAAGACCTAGTACAAATCCAATCCTAAGGTTAGGATTCCTCATTGTGTGTCTGTGCCGCGCCTCAGAACACAACACACCTTACTACCATCCCCAGGCATAGACCACTGCACTCTACTAATCAAATCTAGACATATCAATAAATCAACCAGCATTTGCCTTTCTTAGGCATCCAAGCTTTATTTGATCAATATAAAGCACTTTTCTGCAAAAGAGCTCCTCTGTGAGATCATTACAATTTTTTCTTGTAGATACAGGTGGATATTGCACCATTTTTAACCAGGAATAGGCAGACTGCTAGTAGTTAGACTTAGTCCTGAGCAGTTTCAAAGCAGTACAGGTAGCTGGCTCTTGAAGAGCCACCAAAAAAACCCACTATTTTCCCTTCTCAGCTAGGATGGCCAATATTCAGGTCAGTCTATATGGCCCCATCACGTGAAGCCTCAGCCACAATGGGGGTGTTGGCCTAGAACAATTATATCACAGCTGCCCATATATCAATCAGGATACATCTGTTATAACTCTCACACATAACATCATATGTATTTATGTCACCCCCATCAAGATGAGTAAACTCCTTCATGACACTGTAAGAAAGGGGTTCTAGGACCAAGAAGCCTGGCTCCCATCCTGGTGAAGAGTACCACCAGGATGAAATATAAATGAATTCAGGAATTGTCAATATGAAAGGATGTATAAAGGAAGAGGGATGAGAGAAGTGGGGGGAAAGCCCATGAATGACAGATAAGGCAGTCCCCACAACTAACCAAAGGGAGTGACTAGATGGAACAAGACCTTTGATGGGTAAGGGAACTCAAGAGCAGGAGAAGGGAAACTCTCACACCATGGGTGAGGCTTTTCACTTCAGGAGTAGTTGGACCTGGAACCAGGGATTCTGAAGCCCATCAATACTGAGAAACTGGGGGTGAAGTTGGGCCTGAATTAAGAGCCTGGTCTAAGAGTATCTCAGGAAGGCAGAAGATAACACCAAAGGGATTATTCAAGAGGATGTCAGTCTCTAGGAGGAATATATCAGAATACTTAAAATTTAGTAGGTGAAAGAACAATCATATAGGCCCTAAGACTTTTAACAGGGTGTGAAGCCATGTATGGTTTACTATCAATTATGGTCAGCCATACCAAGCAATGGATCAGTGATGAGACAAAAAATAAGTTGATTTACTACAATAAAAGCAGTTGGGTAGAGTTGATGATCTACACTAGATAATTTAACGTCAGACAACCCCTCTTACCACCCATCCACCACCAACAAATCCTTAGTACCAATATCTTCTGCCAGCAGATGGTATTGATTTATATTTATTTCCAGTAAATATTGCACCCATCAATTCCCGCCAACAAATCAACACTAATAATGATACACACTTATTACTATCAAAACTTCCTCTGACTAGAATCATCATAGGACCCTACATGGGTGGATGATGCTCACCCTACACCACTAATGGTGGCAACAAGGGACATTTACTGCCAGTAAATCCCTTAACCCAACTTAAAATCCATATGATTGAACCAAATTGAGAATTATACGCCAGTTAATATGACCTCTTATCCCCCAGCAAAACCTTTATGAATTCTGCTGTCTAATACAAAGTTGCTTCTCTCTTATTAAGCCATAGGCGCAGGTAGAGCGCTTGGCACTCCTGCACACAACAAGTGTACCCTTTCATCAAGGAATAATCACAGCTATGTAAACAAAGAATGGTTCACCTGGCTGCAAAAAGGTCAGAAAACCACCATGCAACTCCATGGCACAAACAATCAGCATACACCATGAGGCCAGCTGTACACCAGAGACTAGATCCTCCTCTTTTAATAACATCACATCCCCTGTTGCATCCAATTGGTTCTTGTAAGTCAGCTGATTAGGATCACATCAGAGACTAGAGGCCCATAATTAGACAGAGGATAACAGACATACACCCATAATGATATATATATGACACCATTTCAAGGCATCACACAAACAATATTTTATACCCTACACTACACTTCTTGTGAGCCTTGGGCCAGAGAAGCCTTTAATAAACTACATTATTACACCCAAATCATTAGAATTGAGTATAATGAATTTTACAGATACTATTTATACCCAATTCACACAGTCTAACAATACAGAGTACAGCCGTGCAACCAAAGGTGAAAACTCTCATCAACTTCACATAGTTTATGTATCCAGAAATCCCATATTTTTAGAATAAGCACACAAGATTAGAAGGAACTAGTGTAACAGATTCTCTAAAAAATTTGGCTCATATGAGTGGGCTTCCTGGGCGCCTGCAACTTAGTTTTTTAAGAGGATGTGTGTAAAAGTCCACATGAAGGGAAGGTTTGCAGGCAAGGGCATATGCTAGACAATAAAGAGAGTTCAAGCCTATAGGTAAAGAGTTTTTTATATATAGTTTACAATTTATACCTTGGAATTGTTGCAACTGAACCAATGATAGTTCAGTATTTGATTAGGGAAGACAACAGTCCAATAGAAAGGACAAGAATAAGAGTAAGATGATGTCTATTGGTTGTTATTGTGACTAATATACTATATGGGGAAATCCAAAAGTCCACAAGGGGTGGCACAGTGGCAGGTTTGATATAAGGTTTGGGACCTGGAATAACTTTCATAGGTATTGTCATGTCAAATTGGTAGCACTCCTAATTAGGAGAAAGTGCCCACAATTTGACCTCACCTTCAGGATGATCCATGTTGTTAGATAAGTCATGGGGCAACTCATCAAGAGCTCCCTGAGTATTGTGAGATACATTAGCAGACAAGGATGAAATCTCAGTTGCAACACTCCCCTTGCCCCCTGTCAGGCACCTACCCACTAGGAAGTAATCTTCCTAGATGGTGAATGATGGCAGAGGGATTTAATCTGGTTACCAAGGATCCTATAGGCAAAGACACCATTCCTAGATGGAATAATTCTCCAAACACTTGATATCTGCCTAACATCGGGTTGAAATATCCCAAAAAGAAGTATGCCCCCAAGTAACACAGGAGGAAGGCAGAATCCAAGGGACAGAAGACATGAGGTTTGGGGATCTTGGATGCAGATTGATAGTTCTTGGTCTCTTCTCTGAGAGATGGGTTATGAGATAAGGGTGTAGCAGTATACCATACTCCTGGTATAACCCAGCGCCAAGAGCTGTCTAGAAATTGTGCTTTGCAAGAGGTACCCAAATCTGTGCGCAAACCCATTGAAATGCTGGCTCATACAGCCAGCAGCAAGATTATCCAATACAACCATTTATACCCAAGAGACTATAAGAGGAGTCTTGGGTAATCTCATGGTTCTGGATTTCAAAGATTAAGTCAAGTTAAAAAGGTAAGAAAATGATTCACTTTGGGTGAATGTAGACTTTATTGATTGAACAAATTAAAAGATCATAGCCTACCAGCTTATATAGCATGGTAGTAAAAGATAAATTGGAGGTAGCATAAAGGATATCATCCCCCATGGGGATGAAGTTGGAGAAATTTGGAGATCCTGGAGTGTTGGAGTTAAAAGTAGAATTATTTGACTTTATGAAGCCATTGTACTGACCTCAGTAGTTTAAAAATACTATTTTTTGGATCTAACTATCCAAAATGACAAAAAGCAACAAGAGGTAACCAGCTATCCCCCAGATAAAACCAGGGAAGAAGGGCAGGGATTAGAAGCAGAACCAGTAGTCAACGGAACAGAAATTTTAAAACCAAGGTCAAAAGCAAAGTCAACATCACCAGAACGCTCAAAAGAACCATTTGAATTGATTGTTGCTAGATATGATTGGCTGAAATTGAATTTTTAAGGTAACAATTGACCCCAATATATTGTACTAATCATTTCTTCAAGAGATTGAATGTCAATAAAAACAGAAGAAGACCTGAGTTTGAACCCCGTTGCTGAAAACCCAGCATCCAGAACCATATTAGAGCAAGTATATTCAGGTAAAAAGGAACATTTACTACTAACTAACCCAATAATTCTAGGAGAATGAGAAGAAATCAAAGGAGGAAGGCTATCTTTTCCTAACCCAAGGAATAGATTGTTATCAGGAATTATAGAAAGGACATTCCTGACACCCCCTGCTTGTTGTCAGGCACCAGGATGAGAACCTGTGGAAGGTCTGAGAAAGTACACACAAAGAGTTTTGGAGTAGAAATGGCACAGCAGGGGCGCAAGCAATCCTGGTGGAGGGTCTTGGTGTTTCCTTGGGCATCTTTAAGCTGGTAGTTGTGGTTTTTGTAGACAGCGGCTACCTTGAAGGGCCTGAGCTGGTTGGGTTTGAGCTTTGTGGAGTTGGGGTTAAGGGCGTAGACAGGATCATCCACAGCATATTGTACCTAAAGGTGTTTAGTATCCCCCTTGATCCGCACATTCTCTATGTTTCAAGCTTTGGTGCGCCATTGCCTCAGGGAAGGAGTGGCTACAAGGGGAGGATTCCTGAAGATGGTGGACCATAATTTCCCTTGGTATGCCCCTGTCAACTCATCAGGAGTCCCAAAGGCCAGAGCTCTGGGGCTGAACCCCATACCACAATAGATCCTGGCTTTTAAGATAATTAGATAAGTGGGGAGATTTTCAGTTCAGGCAGTATTTGGGTGCTCCTGGGAGATATTTGCAATTAGTTGTACCATGGAACCATTTAGGTGCTCTACACTTCTATTGGCTCGAGGATGATACAGCATAGTGACCACTTGTTAAAGGGAATTCTTGGCACAATATGCTTTCATCATGTTACCTACAAGTTCAGGCCCCCCATTGGTGATGAGATGCTTGGGGTGGACAAAGTGTGCCACAATCTCCTTGCCAATAAACCAAGTGATGGTGATGGAAGTGTGACTAGTGGTTGCCCATGCCATTGGCCACCAGGTAAAGTATTCAATAGCTGTGGTGATGTACTTCTTGCCCAGTTTATCTTCAGGCAGGGGTCCCATAATGTCAAGAGCCCATTGCTCAAAGGGCTCCATGGCCTTGATTGGTAAGACTGACTTGGATGGGGCAGGTTTAAACATGTTCTTTTCACACAAAACACACATCTTAAGGAGGTCTAGGATATCCTGGCGCATAAAGGGCCACCAAACCTTACACTTCATGGTTTCAAAGAGTTTATGCCCTCTGATATGACCTAAGATGAGGTGATAATGCAGTATTGTTCCCCCTTGTTGTGTGGTGGAAATTTAGGGCGTCTTCTCACCTGTCTCTGCCCGGCAACAGACATTGTCAACATCAGTGGTGAACTGGCTTTTGTTATCCTTTAGCTCAGAAATGGTCACAGAGTTGAGGCCTTTTTAACAGGTGGCCTCAGGGCGCAGGTAGAGCATGGTCTAGTCTAGTCCAAGCTGGAATCTCTCATGATGAATGCTACATATAGCCTAGAGAGAGCTCAACTGTGAAAAGCTCTTTCCTGGGTTTGTATTTGAAGCGCAGCTGGTACAGAGACAGACACTTGACCCATCCTTCCTGGCGCCATGTCAAGTGTGACTGAGCGTTGAAATACTGAAGAGTCTTGTGATCTGTCAAGACTTGGGATGGGAACATGGCTTCTTCTAAATAAAAGCACCATTTCTTGACACAGTGCACAATTTCCAGTAAATTTGTATTGTGTATGAGGTAATTTTGTTCTGAGTTGGTAAAATTCATGGATTTGTAGGCTACAGGAAGAAAGGCACCTTCATTGGTTTCCACTCTTAATACGCCCCATATGACCCTGTCAGAGGTGCCAGTCTCAAGTTTTTACTGGCAGTTTTGATTGGGAAATTGATTATGAGTGCTGTTGTAAGTCTCTGCTTCAACGTCTCAAAGGCCTGATCTCTTTTGGCTGTCCAGTGGAAGTGCTGCTTGGCGTTTAGGAGCTTGGTGAGAGGTGAAATTAGTTCTCCACAGTTGGGGATGAACTTCTGCACATACACAACCATGCCCAAGAATGTGCACACCTGACCCACATCAGTGGGGGTGGCATGCTTGTGATTTCCTTTATCTTGGTAGGGTTGGGCTTTATCCCTTGGACAGAGATAGTGCGCCCCAGGAATAGGAGCTCCAACCAGAGGAATTCACATTTGGAAGGATTGGCCTTCAACTGATGTTTACAAAGGGTGTTGAAGATGAGTTGTTTGATCTTGACTGAAGACAATAATGCTGTCAAGATACTCAGCAACACAATTTTCAATCAGGTCTTTAAAGGCTTTATCCATCATCATGGAAAAGGTGGAGGGAGTTTTGGTCATTGTCATGTTCTGAGGCGCATCACAGACACACAACGGGAAATCCTAACCTTAGGATTGGATTCATACTAAGTCTTGCTTAGATGACAGGGAAGGCTATGCATTTACCTTGCGGCCCTGGAAGATTAATCTCTACTAGTTGTGGCTAGAGAGAGGCGCGGAAGTACTGAAGACACAAAGACAAAAATGTGAATAGAACTTAATTTTTATTGTTAAATAAGAAATGTAATAAATAGTAGTTTATGATACCACAAAACACTATCAGGAAGGTAGGATCACTTGCCATAAGCATGAGTGGGGCAAGTGAAATGTGCAGGATCAAGAAACCAAACAATTGTATTTCCTGATTCAGTCATCAACTCATTTTGAGAGGCAAAAGCAAAAGCAAGAGATTTGTCTTTGAAATGGCCCACCTAAGGCAAAATTGATACATGGTGAATAGCGGTATTCACAACATTGTCCTCCCCTAGATTGGCCTTAGGGGGGGTGGTATTTGCGGAGGAACTTGGCATGCACTTGAGCAAAAGGACAACCACTAGAGAGGAGCTTCACAGTGTATTTAGTCCCTCTTTTGAAGGTCACTTCCAGAGGGCCAATCCACAGTGTGTCCAACTTATACATGTGCCCACCTACTCTATGTTGGTACTAAAGAACATGGTTGCCAACATCAAATTCAGACAAGGGGGAGTGTCTAGCATTATTGGAAGAAAGTTCAAGCATCTTAGCCTTGTATGCAGAAGTGTAGGTAGTGGCCTGTATATTGATGATGCGGTTGACAAGATCCTTGATGTGGTTGTCAGAATTCATGGCCTTATCAGAGGAAAGCAGGGCCCCCCCAAGAGCAATGGGGTAGTAGCCTCTTGCCCATAAAGCATAGCAAAGGAGGAGTACCCAGTGAAACAATGCTTGCTAAGGCAATACACAAAGAGAGCAGCAGGTAATTATAGGTCCCAATTAGCAGTGTCAGAGTAGGTAAGCTTTCTCATGATGAGGACCAGTGTTGGATTTGCACGCTTGACAGCCCCATTGGTAGAAGGGTTGTAGGGGGCAGAGAAAGACTGGTGGGACCCCAAAGCTTCAACAACAGAGGTTACCAGCTTGGCATTGAAGTTGGTCCTATTATTTGAGAGCAACACTTGAGGACAGCCATGGCAGTAGAAAACATCTTGTAACAGGAAGGCAGCAGTTGTCTTAGCTGTGATGTCCTTTGTAGGGCAAGCCTCTACCCACTTGCTGAAGTGATCAACAGCAATCAGGATAAATTGACACCCAGAACGTGAACGGGGGAGAGGACCTACCGCGTCAATGCTGACAGTATGAAAAGCATGTTGAGGGGGAACTAATTTGAATTCATGGGCAGCAGCTCAAGGTCTCTGCAGCTGGCAGTCATGGCAACTAGCTATAACGTCTGGGATTAGCAGACAAAGGGTTTCCCAGAAGTAATCTTTTGAAGCCAGTCAAAAGTCTTAGCAATGCCTCCATGCCCAGTCTCTTTATGAGCTTGCAACACCAACAAGAGGCAAAGACTGGGTTGTACATAGGGCAGATACTGATCTCATACCTTTTTGAAGAGTTGATTGTTGCGTATGAGGGTATCTTTGGATAGCTTGGACAAAGCCAGTTGGACCTCTTCTGTTTCACTTTCCCAAGAAGAAGGGTATCCAATTAGTTTGTACAACCGGTCAGCTTCTGCAGGATGTAAAGCAAAAATGGGCATTCTGGATATCCCATCAGCGTTCTGATGTTGAATCCCAGGGCAATGGAGCACAGTGAAGTCGTAACCTTGCAGACGTAAGGCCCATCTAGCTAAGCGCCCTTCTGGCGCCTTAAGTTGTTGTAACCATTTAAGCAAAGCGTGGTCAGTGACAACTGTGAAATGGGTGCCATACACGTAGTGGTGGAACTGTTTGACTGCATGCAACACAGAAAGACACTCCTTCTCTGTGACATTATAATTCTTCTCATGCTTGTTTAGCACGTAGGAAGTGTAAGCCACAGGATGGTCTACACCCTTGTTGTCTAGTTGGGCCAGAATAGCTCCAATAGCAAGATTGCTAGCATCAGTGTATAGAATGAACTCCTTATTGTAGTCAGGATACACTAGGATTGGTGCCTCTTTGAGTTTTTGCTTAAGGGTCTCAAAGTCTTGATGTTGACTGATGGTCCATTCAAAAGTAACATTATGTAACAGTTGAACTAGAGGTTTACTAGTATCTGCAAAGTCAGGGATAAACTGTCTGTAGTAGCCCATCATCCCTAGAAAGACTTGTACCTCTTGCAGGTTGGTGGGCGAAAGCATTTTTTCAATGGCCTCAACCTTCTTAGTCATTGAGCAAATCCCTGTCTGGGTTACTTCATGGCCCAAGAATTCAAGACACTCTTTGAAGAAGGCGCAATTGGAAGGTTTTAGTTTAAGGCCAGCTTCCTGAATCTTTAGAAACACCTCTTTGAGATGAGCCAGGTGGTTGGTGAAGGTAGCACTGAAAACTGTTATATCATCCAAGTATACTAGGACGCACAACAACTTCAAGTCACAGAGGATGGAGTCCATGGCCCTATGGAAGGTGGCTGGGGCGTTGCAGAGTCCCTGGGGCATGCAATTAGGCTCAAAAAGCCTCTCAGATATAATGAGCGCGGCTTTTTGGCAATCCTCTGGCAACAGATCAACTTGTCAGTATTCAGATGCCTGGTCCATTGCAGAGAAGAACTTAGAGCCTCCAAGACGTTAGAGAGCATCATTGATACACAGCAAGGGGTACAAGTCCTTCTTAGTCAAAGAGTTTAATAGCGGTAGTCCATCACAATACAATGAACTCCATCTTTCTTCTTTAAGATGAGTAGCAGGAATGCCCAAGGACTTTGGGAATGTGCCAGCAGACCAGCGTCCAACAGTTTTTTGAGCTCTTTAGATACCTGGGCGTCCTCTACACAGCTGCGGCAATATGGTTTAGCACAGAAGGGAGGAGCGTTGCCAGTGTCAATCTGATGGATAAGCCTTTAGCTAACCCATAGTTGGTACTGTCCTTTGAAAAGATGTCAGAAAATTGGCCTAGCAAGTCTAGCACCTCTTTCTGTTGAACCAGGGACAGCTGTGGAAAGTCTTGCGCAGTGAACAAGGATTGGACTTGGGGTTCATCCTCAGGTAGGTTAAAATCTTGGAATGTGCCAAAGAGATGAAGAGACAGGACATCAGGAGCTCTCAAAAACTTGCCATATCCGACAACCTTCCCCCTAGACACAGTCATGGGGAGTGCCATCAGGTTGGCTATCAACAGTTGAACAGGGTCCTTATGGGAAAGATCTAGGATTTCAGGACAGAGATAAGGTTTGTTGCGCCCTAACAAGGGGGAGAGTACAACTCCAAGAAAGTTTGTTCAGGTAGTTCATATGATATCTGGGAGTCTAGGATGGCCTGGGAGCCAGTGGAAATGGTGACAGCAGACGTGACTAGGAGAGGGATCACTTCAGACGCAGGACAAGCCATGGGTAGACATTTCATGTTTGAAGAGTGGGTGCAATATTTGAGGTTGAAAACCCCAGTGGGATATTCCAAGGCACATGTCTTGAGACGTTTCCCAGGAACTTTAACCAGCTCTTCAAAGATCAGAGGGACTTCATATCCCAGAATAGAGAGGTAACCATCTTTTAAGTTGATTATCCAATTATATTCCATAAGTAACTGAGTACCAACTAAGTGTTTGTAACTCTTGTTTTCCAAGACAACTGCTGGCGCAGCTAGGAGAAGCTTGCCAAACTGCATGGGTAGAGCGGAGTACGCCACTATGGCGCAGGTCATAGACAGTCCAGCCCTGCCATACAACTGGGATAATTAAGGTCAGGGGCAAGTTTGTGTTTCTTCACAAGCTTGGAGGAGACAACGTTGACTGGAAAGCCAGTGTCTAAAACGGCCTTGATCTTCACTTTTTGAATGGATATCTCTACCCAAGTGGTAGTGCAACCAAAGGGTGGAAGGACAGCCAAGATATCTTGATCCTCTGCTAGTTCATTATCCCACTTCTCAATCATACATCTTAATCCTGGGAACTCCTTATAAACCGTTTGGAGAGGGAGCAAAACAGATACATTCTTGAAGACAGCGTCAGCAACCTTGGCAGCTTCTTCAGGGGATTCTACAAGTACAGGAGACCTCTTAGCCTGAGTGAGGTAAGGTCAAGAGACAAATTCTTTGGATTCAGGCAAAGGATTAGCAGTATTTGTAGTCTTTCCTGATTGCAACTTATAGGGGACTGTAATAGTTTCAGGAACAGCCAGGACAGAGTACCCATATGCGTCAGCTTTGTCAGTATCAGAGTCATCCAGATCAGAATTGTCAGAGATATTGTGCAACAAGAGGAGGATAAGAGGAGCCTCATTATCAGCAGGCTTGGAGTCAGATATAGAGGAAGGGATTGAAAGAGACTGGGAAGAATTGTCAACCAAGAGCCTCTCTGCCTCTAGGTTGACTGTTCTTTTCCTGCTTGCTCTTTTGGATCAGCTCCTTCAACCCATGGGTTGGTGCAGACTCAAGAATGGTGACCTATTTGACCACAGTTGTGGCAACCTTGGAGTTGAGGAGGATTTTGCAAGTTCATGGTAAGAATGCAAGGACCACCGGAAGATGAACCAGAGTTAGAAGTAGCTTGACCTTCCCTATCAACTGCGCCAGAGTGGGTAAGGTGCATATCTTGCAACAACGTCTTTATGCTCTTAATGGAAGAGAGCATAGACTTATGGGCTTTGAAGTGAAGGCACAGAAGTCAGTTAACCTTGAGGGCTTTTTGCAAGACATGTAGGCTTCATGGGCTGTCAACTGTCTTCTCGTAATCAATTGCTGTTCTTCCATGTAGAATCTGTCTGAAAACTTGGCTAGTGTCTCTTTAGGCTTAAAAGCAATATGCATGAAGGCATCCTTCTTTACTTCCAGGCTAAGGTCACCACCAAACTTGTCAATCAGATGCTGCTTCATATCTTTCCACGTCTCAATGGTGGGTAGTTCAGGCACCACCACCTCCTGGCAAGTTGGATGTAAACAGGTAAGAATATGTTTTTTCTTAACTTTTTCTGATGCTTGTCTCATGGAAGTTTTGTAGATAGTTGGGAAAGCTGCAATGGTAAAGGTTCTGGTGTCAAAGACTTTCTTAAAGGTATGCTTTAAGTGTGCTTAGGGAGTTGGACCACATTGCTGCTATTGAATACATTTATACACAGGAAAGCTCTGCCTCAGATTCAGAGGGGGCTGTCTAGCCCATAGCTGACAAACGCTCTCTTCAAGGGTAGTCAGGGTCTCAACAGTGCGGGCACCCATATTAACAGCTTGAGTGGTATGTTGTGCAGTAGCATCTAAGCGTAGACCTTGGCTGGTCACTATTGTGGAGAGCTCATCCAGTTGAGAAGTAAGGGATGGTCCCACTGAGAGACAAGGGGCAAACCTATCATTCACAGAGTCAATCAAGTCATTCATCTCTTGTATGTCTTTATTCAGTTCAGTATGGTCCTGCTTCAATTGATCCACCTTGTTAGCTAGGGCAATTATTTCTTAGCACATTGGATTCAAGGAGCTCCTGGTAAGCCAGGGCAGCAACCATCTCTGTCAACAACCCCAACTGGACTAGCAGCAGTTGCCATCATTTCACTTAGGGCGGCAAGTTCTTGCTGTAGCTCTGCAACCTGAGCAGTCAACTCAAGCACCTGGGGGTCATGTTGAGGAGCCTCACAGGACGTCCTTGACTGCAAGTAGTTGTACGTAGCTCTTTAATAGCATCCCATATTCTCTGCTCTTAATCCGCCAAGTCATCAGAAGGGGGAGAGGGAGGAACATCTGGCTTGGGTGTAACTCATTCATTCACTTGACTCTGGAGTTTGGCTATAGCAGCAGCGGTGGCAGCTCTTTCTTGATCAAACACTGCACTGAGTTCATTAAAGCTGTTAGCAGCAAAGTCTGCTACCTGCTGTAGTTGCTCAAATGAATACAGGCTGAATGCATTGAGCTGTTGCACAAGTTGTTCAAAGTTGGTGAGATAAGCGTTTAAAGTGTAATCTACTTGAGTTTGCCAGGGTTGTTCTAGCTGGTGAAACTTGTGTAGACGCTCTCTCATGTACTTGGGGATGGACTGGCACATTTTTTTGATAGAATTAACCAAACAGGTCTGGGAGGTAACAGAGTTGCGCTGATTGTCAGATACCAAGGAAAACAGGGAATGAATCCACTGTTGATAGGCAGCAAACTGATCCCAGTGATGAGTAACCGCTGCTTGTAGAGACAAGATTTCTTAGAAGTGAAGCCCCAACACCATTTGATGGTGGGCCAAGGCAGGCTGCACAAAGGAAAATAGTAAGTGCTCAGAAGAGCCAGCCGCTGAGAGGAGATGCTGTAGAATTTTAGGAGCCACAATCAATTCATAGTATTCCACTTGACTGAACTGTAGCTGAAGGCAAAGGATGGCTCCTTCATGGGCTATCCCAAGGGCTACTGCCATGACTTGTTCTAAGTCAGGGGTACCCATGGGGTAAGCAACTAGGCAGGGACCATTCCTGAGGTTCAGTATAGTGGGGGTAATAAGTGGGTTGGCAACATCTTCCTCAATAGAAGGGCTAGTAATTTCAGGTGAAGTTGGCTCCTGTATAGGCAGAGGAAAAGGACCTGAAAACGTGGATGTAAAAGGAATAACTGAGGGGCTTACAGCCCCTGTAGTGAGCACCATTTTTGTTGTGTTCTGAGGCGCAGCATAGACACACAACGGGAAATCCTAATCTTAGGATTGGATTTGTACTAAGTCTTGGTTAGATGACAGGGAAGGCTATGCGTTTACCTTGAAGCCCTGAAAGATTAATCTCTACTAGTTGTGGCTAGAGAGAGGCGCAGAAGTACTGAAGACACAAAGACAAAAATGTGAATAGAACTTAATTTTTATTGGTGAATATGAAATGGAATATATAGTGGTTAGGAATACCACAAAACACTACCAGGACAGTAGGATCACTTGTCACCAGCATGAGTGGGGCAAGTGAGATGCGCAGGATCAAGAAACCAAACAATTGTATTTTCTGATTCAGTCATCATTTCATTTTGAGAGGAGAAAACAAAAGCAAGAGATTTGTCTTTGAAATGGCCCACCAAAGGCGAAATTGATACATGGTGAATAGCGGTATTCACAACAGTCATTCCAAAGTTCATGAAGCGGCACTCAAACAACCTGTCAGGCACCCACCCACTTGGAAGTACTCTTCCAAGTGTGTGAATGATAGAAGAAGGATTTAGTCCAGTTACCAATGAACACACGGACAAGTACACCATACCAAGGTGAAATATTTATTCATATAATTAATACCGGCCTAAAAGCAGGTTGAATCATCCTAGGAAGAAGTACACCCCTAAGTAGCACAAGAGGAAGGCAGACACCAAGAGTTGGAAGACTTGGGGCTTGGCTGGCTTGTTAATGGATTGGTATTTCTGAGGTTCCTCCTTACAAGGTGGGTAGTAGGACAAGGGGGTAGCAGTATACCATACTCCTGGTATTACCTGGCGCCAGGAGCTATCTAAATACTGAGTTTTGGGAGAAGTGCCTGAGTCTGCACGCAAACCTATCAAAATGCTGGAAAACATAGCTGGAAACAAGACCATCCAAAAGACCCATTTATACCCAAGAGACTCCATAAAAGAAGTCTTGGGTAATCTCATGGTTAGAATTGAGAAAAGAATCAAGTCAAACTAAGAATAGACAATAATTCACTTGGGTGAATGTAGACTTTATTGATTGAACAAGTAATAGATCATAAATTACCAGCATTATATAGCATGTAAGCTAAATGATAGTCTGGAGATAAAATAAAGGAGACAAAATCTCTTGGGGATGAAATTGGGGTAATTTGGATGGAAACTAGAGATCCTAGGCAGTTGAAATTTAAACTAGAGTTATTTGCATTATTGAAGAAATAAAACTGACCTCAGCAACTTTAAAACATTAATTGCTTTAAAATTTTTCCCTATCAGGCAGAAAAGAACAGGAAATACCCAGCTATTCCCCAGTTAAAACTGAGGAGGGAGATCAAGGGCCAACAACAGTACCAGAGGCTAATAGATAAGCCAGAGCAAGGACAGGGTCAAAACAGGTGTAAGCGTCATCAAAATGATTAAAAAAATCCATTAAAATGATTGTCGTAAAACCTGATTGGCTGGAATCAAGTTCAAAAGGTAACAATTTTCTCTTTAAAATATTACTAATTGTTCATTTAGTCAAAAGAGCGTCTAGAAGCAAAGAAAACCTGGGCTCAAATCCCGTTGACGTTAATGCTAGTTCTGGAGGCAAAACTGAGCCCATTCAAACAGATAATAAGGAGCAGATACTACCAACTAACCCTTTGTTTTTTGAAGACCCAACAGAACCCAAAGCAGGGAAAATTTCTTCTCCTGTGTCAAGGAATAAATTATTGTCAGAAATGTCAGGAAAACATTCCTGACACAACCTGTAGCGTGTTAAAAAGCTGTCTTTGCCTCATCTCCAGGGGTAATTTTGACTTTGTTGTACTCTGCAGTGAGGTTAATAGTGATAAAGAATTTGACACCTGAAATGGTATCAAACAAGTCATTAATCAGTGGTAAAGAATATTTTGCTTTAATGTGAATTTGTTTAGAGTGCAGTAATCTGTAACCAAATATAGTGATCCATTATTTTTAGCTACAAAGAAAACCACAGCTCTGTAAGGGGGAAGAGAGGGTCAAATGTAGCCCTTATCTAATGTGTTCACAAGGTGCTGTTTTAGAATTTTGTCCTCCCTAGGTGTTAGACAGTAGATGGTGCAGACTTTTGGTAGAGACTCTTGTAACTGTCTTGCGTGTTTTATCTCCCAAGAAGGAGATGGTTGATCTAGTGTTTTGCTAAAGACATTATTAAATTCTTTGGGGATTCTTGCAACACTAGTGGAGGTGTCTCATTAAGAGGAGGAATCAAAGAAGGTTTGGAGTGGATGATCTTGACCAAACATGGATTAAAATCCAACTTCCCCCTTTGAATTTGTAAGAGCCCTTGTCTGTTATCCATACAAAGACAGTGTCATGTAGTAGCTTTCTCATCTTGATAGGATAGATATGAAATCCCATCCTGTTCCTGTTAATAGCAATAACTGAGGTGTCCCAGTCAATATAAGGGCAATTATGGTGCAATCAGTCTAGAAATGCTATTAATTGGGACCAAGCCCGTCCATGATAGTCCCAGAGAGTCTGATCTGGATGTTACCCATTCTTACTGAGAAGGGGACCATCTTATGGGTGATGGATACTCTGTGGAAATCTGCTACATGTAGTGCTTTGAAGCAGCTGGGGACTTAATCTAACTTTTGGGAGCCTGCAAATTCCTGATTGATCATGGTGTGAATGGCTCAAGTATCTACCAGGAGTCTGTGGGTGTTTTCACAGAAGAAAAAGGGTAGGCAAAGAAAGTGGTTTATTTGATGAATGGCTGGCTTGGAGGACAAGATCATCACTGTGCACTTGGAATACATCTAGGATTTTCACCTCATTTACATTATAGTCACAGGGATTTTTAGCAAGGAGAAATTGGGAGTGTGGATCAAGCAAGTATGCAGAGCCTCTCATGTCTACAACACCCAGGCTTTTTCTGAACTATCAATATGTGCAAACTGCCGCTCCCTCTCACAATAGTGTTTGTTGCCATTGTCTTGTTGGCAAAGCTGGCAGCGTTCTACTTGGTTGTGAGTGCTTCCAGGCGCGGGGCAAGGTTGAGGGGGTACATGGTTAGATATGAAGAAGTCTATTGTGGTCTTTTTGTTTGATTCTACAATAAAATTGTAACAGTTGCCAATGGAGGTACAACATCTCACAGGCACCCATTTACAGATATGGGGTTTTAACCCATTGATAATAAGGATGAGTGCAAGGTTCCTGGTCACCAGTCCCCATTGTGTGTCCTGGGTCAAAGCCAGGGATTGACTGGAAGGAGTTATCATTCCCTAGTTGGGGCATGCGGCTAGATTGAAGCTTATACTTGGCTTGCATCACAGCAAATTATTCCAATACTTTTCCTTTTACTAATCAAGCATACCCTCCATGTACTTGAACTTCAGATGGGGCTAGACCCTCTGGAGGCTTATACCAATCTTTCAAGAGTTTTTAAACCCATACCCAATGAATTACCTCCCTCTATCCATCATCTCAAGGTGTCTAGTCAACCTTTCCCACTCCTCCTGGGAAGTCTTAATAGTAGCAAAACTTTGATAATGTCAAGGATCTGGATGTACAAGCATTCTGGCTACCGCCAACCAACTTAACATCCAGTCATTGCCTGATTTAGTCCCCTTCTAATATACTGTTTGACATACCAAGAATGGTAACCAAGCAATATCACCTGACTGTCCAAGTATCCAGTGGCTTAAACCCATCTCACACATGATCAACCCCTAGGCTTGATCCAACTAATGCCCCGCCACAGCCAAGTCTATATAAGTCTAAAGTATTACCCAATAAAATATACTTCTCTTCTTTCTTAATTCCATATTTAAAGCTTCCCCAAAAGGCGCTCCTTATCACTGATAACAGCTACAGTTTTTTGACCACGCCCATGAGAGAGAAAATGACTGACCAAAACCCTCCCACCTTTGCTCACATACTCAACCAGGCCACATTCCAGGAGACCTGGAAAACTTACTTCCACATCCACAACATTGAAAAATATATACCTAGTGAATGCACCATATTTGAGGTCTGGTCATGCCCAAAGCATGCACCAAGATTATTCAATACAGTTGCTCTCTTCAATCACAAACAAACACACAACCACCTATCACAGGTGAAGTGACCAACACCAAATACATTGGTATCAACAAGTTCTTTGGTAAAAAAAACACCATCAACTATCTAGATCACTCAGCCACTAAACTCCGCGCCAGCCGCATCCCCCACAAAAAATGGGTCTAGGAAGCCAGCAAGCGCCTGTAAGAGGCCACAGCTAACTGGTTTGCCACCTGGGTTGACTCACAAACTGACAACCAGCTTGAAAACTGGGAAGAGTTTAAAGCAGACATCACCCACAATTTCCAAGTTATCAAATCCCTCCAAGACATTGCAATACAGCTCAGTGATCTTCCTCAGAAGACCACTATCACAGCTTACGCCAACAAATTTGAGGAAATACATTGCAAAATCAAAAACCCAGAGCAAGCTGACAACGTACACCTCAGAGCATCATTCATCAACAGAATGAAACCCTCTGTTGCTTCCCTCATCCATCCTGAGGCTAACACCTCCATGCCTGCGCTCATTGCAGAAGCCAAGCATGCAGAAAAACGCACAAACATAGAATATGCTGCACGTAACAGCAATTGCTCTGCAAACAACAATGTCAGAGAAAACTCCAATGGCAACAAACGCCAAAGTACCAAAAATAACAACGGCAACTCCAATTGAAACAATGGCAATTGCAGCCAAAGCGCAAACTGCTCCTGTCCCAAGAAAGAGGACACCACCAAAGTTAACAATGCTGAAGTAGCAACCCACTATGAATATGACCCCACATTCTCTGACCTTGAAGGTCTCAAAACAGAGGAACAGGGAAAAGAGGAGGGGGAGCAGGCTTAAGTGCCCCTGTCTCCTCCCAACTTGACAAGAAATTTTACCAAGGCACAAACTTTGCTGATTGCATCCTGTCAGGGATCCAACCTGTGGGGGGTTCCTGAGGACTTGCAGGCGGACGGCCCGCAGGCCCAGCAGGGAGAGCCCACCACAGGATTAGGGCTAACTTTACAATATAAGATAACAATTTTCCAAGGGTTGCCCAAGGCCCGCTTGTAGGCACCATGGAATCAAACAACCCAGTGAGGGTGATATACACCACCCCAAATATTTGGGTGGAAGTGGATTTGTCAGTGGCAACAGATTCTTGCAGGCGGTTGGGCCAAGGGCTGAGGGGCGGCGTCATTGGAACCAAATATGCGGGCAGGAAGTTATATTTGTCCCGGAATAGCAGAGGAGGTATGGTGATTTTGATGCCTTCTCTGTATACAGTTTCAGTATCTCTAGTTCCAGATTCAGGGTCTTGGATGAGGATCTCCTCCAGAGTAAACTCTGAATACGCCAGGTTGGGTGGGTACTTGGTAAAATGTACTGGGCCAAAGGGAGCTCCTGGTGGACGGTAAAGTTTGGGCAGCTGGTCCGCGGTTTCTTGGGGTAGGTAAACACGTGGGGCAGAGCCGCAAGGAGTAGACTGTAGATGAAGTAAAACTAATAACAAGTATGGTATGATCTGGTTGGACCAAAGGTTCATGTCACTTTATTGCAAGGATGGCAATGGGCATTTTCCTGGCGGCCCAGGATATAAGTATGCCCATCTGTCATGGCAAAACTTTCAAAGATTTTCATGACCCGGGTTTCCCCATCTACTAGGTCCTCACAGCCCTTGGTGGCAACAGTCTTGGGGGTTATTTCATTGGCTGGCTTGCAACTAGAGCACTCTAATTCCTTAACCAGGTCACAAGATGGGTCATCTCTGGGTGGCCTGTTTCTTATAGAAGGTATCTTTGTTTCTTCTTCTGCAGTGGCCCAGGTTATTCTGGGGTCTGTGGCTAACCCGGCTTGTTGATTGGTTGGGTTAACAGGGACCTCTAGCGCGGGGGCATTGTTGTAGGCAAACTTGGTTCATCAGACTTCAGGAGATTCTCTGAAGTCAAATCCAATCCTGATTTGAACCCCAAAAACTGCGGGCAGCCGGGTGGCTGGCCCTGAGGGCTGGTGGCCTGTGGGGCATCAGGGTTTGACTCCCATAGTTGAGGCCTTTTGATTATCATAGTTGACAGGAGTTTGTCAATTGTGACACATTCCTTGTGTCCTGCAATCCTCCATTTTTATGAACTTAAAAATTAAAGATTGCTCATAACTTCTTGTCTATCCATGCACTTACAAATCTCATACACATAAAATTCTATTTGACTCTGGTGCACAACACACTATGGTTAGCAAACATTTTGTAACCAAGTAAAAAAAACCAGTTGTCAAATCCAACTTCAAATACGCCAGAATGGCAGATAAATCAAAAGTTCTACTCAAAGGCAAAACAACTCCCTTCAGAATTGAACTCCAAGGCATACAAAAGTCCATCAAAGGACTTTTCATGAACAACATAAACTACAACATTGTAGCAGGAATGGACTGGTTCACCAGAGTGAGCCCCAGTGTATGTTGGAAAACAAAAATCATGACCATCAAATGCAACAGAGTCAATTTTAACATCCTCAAAGAACCAAATGACCTTATTCTAAGAGACACAGTATTTGTCCAGGTCATAAACCAAGATGAATCAGAACATCTAACCAAAGATAGTACCCTCCAAATAATGGGGTCACTAATTCAATAACATGCAAACAACCAAGATCCAATGCCCAGAACTTGCAGCACTCCTAAATGAATACACTCATGTATTCAAGGAAGAACTCACAGAGCTACCCCCAAATGGGAGGTCAAACATGGCATTGACTTATGTAAGGCCATGCCTAAACCTGCACCCCTCTACAGACTCTTCCCCATGGAGACACAAACCCTCAAAACCCATATTGAGGACAACTTAGCTAAAGGCTTTATCCTCCTGTCTGAATCCCCATGGGGGGCAGCAGTGTTCTTTGTAAAGAAAAAGGAAGGCACTCTGCATCTAGTAACTGGCTACAGAGCACTAAATTCAAGAACAGTAAAGAATAAGTGCCCTCTTCCACTTATAGAGGATCTGTTTGCACAACTCTCAGGAGCCAAATTTTTCTCCAAAATTGACCTTGCCTCAGGTTACAACCAAGTTTAAGTAAAGGAAAAGGACATACCAAAAACTGCGTTCCATATGCAATTTGGATACTTTGAGTGTAGGGTAATGAACTTTGGGATAACACCCCAACTGCAACAGATGTGGGGCCCCCAAAACCATGAAACACAGGTTCTTTGAGTGCCCCCAGAGCAGAAGAATCTGGCAAGATGCATGTGCAATCATCAGGCCTGCCTGCCCGTACTCCACACCCATGGAGGGTTCAGAGGTAGACTGATTCTTCATTGATGCCCCTTCCAGAATTCCTGAGTCCTTTTGTGCAGCTGTATTCCACACCACGTTGTGGGTGATTCACTGTGCTGTCATCAAGTCCTTTACCTCTATGCCTCACCCGGCATTTACCCCTAACTCCCTTATAGCACACAAACTTGGATGGATCATGAGCCAGGTCTTCTATGGTAATCAATCTAGCACAGTGTGCCGGGAGCTTGCAGAGGAATGGTCCTCAATCCCTGGCCTGGTCCTCTTTCCAGTCCAGAATCAGGCGGTCTTTGTCCTCCCAAAAACAGTCCACCAGCCCCTCACCCCTCCACTCCCCTCCCCCCAAGGTTTTTCTCCGGGCCCTCCGGTTTCCTTGGACCCTCCCCCTTAGAGCATTCCCCCCTTTTTTTCAATTGATCATCCTTTTTTGGCCCTATGGGCTTGTTGTACCAGTCAGAAATGTCTGGGCAACCTGAATAAATGAACTTTGGGATAACCAATGCTCCCATGAAGTTTGTCACCATGATGAACCAAGCACTAAACGGTCTCTCAAATACATTATGCTACCTCAACAATATCATCATATTCTCAAAAACAAAAGAGGAACACCTCAGGCATGTCTGCAAGACACTTGATTGACTTGCAAAGCACAAACTTTATGAAAAACCAAGTAAGTGCTAATTTATGGAAAAGGAACTCCTGTTCTTGGGCCACATTGTCTATGACAGTGGCATCAAAGCAGATCCAGACAAAATAAAAGCCATAAATAACATGACACGCCCCACCTCCGTTAAACAAGTTAGATGCTTTCTTGGTATGGTAGCTTACCTAAGGTAATACATCAAAGACTGCAGAAAACTCACTACACATATAAATGACTTAACCAAGGGTAATTCCAAAAAAAATTCATCTGGACTCCAGAATGTGACAAGAATGTCTAATTATTAAAACAAGCTTTGATCAAAGCACCAATCTTGCAATACCCTAACAATAACGGGTGCTACAAGCTTGAGTCAGATGCCAGCAACACCGTCATTGGTGCAGTCCTGCACATCTGCCAGCCAGGGCAGTAAGACTTCCTGCCAGTATATTATAAAGGCAGAAAACTAATCAATACTGAGCAAAGATACCCAATAAACAATAAGGAATTGCTAGCAATATACCCCATATACAAGAAATGGAGATGCTACTTAGAAGGACATTTAAACGTCTGAGTACTAACTGACCATAAATCCTTAATCTATTTCAAAACTCAGAAAACGTTTGCACAGCAACAAGCCAAATGGATGTCCCTGCTAAAGCAGCTCAATTTGGACATCCAATAAAAAAAGGGGACAGAGCTGGTCACAGCTGATGCTCTCTCTAGGCTATGTCAACCAAGAGAAGATCACCCAGACCACCTGGACCCTGACTGGCCAAACATGTACAACACCAAGTATAGAACCAAAGAAAAAGACCCCTTAACACATCAAATCACCCACAATACATTATTAAGAAACAAAAAGTATTTAAATGTATCAAATGGAACCGTATACCAAATTATTAATGACAAACATGTCCTGTACATCCCACTTGCACAAAGAGTTGACACCATACTAAGACATCACCGCCTACTAGGCCATACTAAGGCTAAAAACCTATACCTCACACTAAAAGAGATAGTATGGTGGCCCAACCTCAAACAGGATATAGTTGATGTTCTGAAAAAGTGCACAGTGTGCAAGAAATACACCAGTAAAAAGGCTCCTCAGCCAACGGTCAACCCAGTACCAGACCCTGAACCATTCAAGGTTTGGGGGCTAGATGTAGTGGGCCCCTTCCCAGAAACAAAAACAAACCAACATTTCTTAATTGTAGCTATTGACTTTACCACACGCTGGCCCATCTGCTGGGCAACAAAGGACCATAAAGCAGAAATTATTAACCGTTTCATTAACAAAGCAATCATAGCTAACTACAGCACTCCATACTACATCATAACTGATGGAGCAATTGAGTTATCAGGTCATGTAGTAAATGCCAACTTAAAATCCAAAAACATTAAAAACTCCACAACCTCTCCATACAGGCCACAGCTAACAGTAGATTGGAACACCTCAACGGCAGCCTTATCAGGACCCTAGAGAAAATAATGAATGGCAAAGCCAAAGACACATGGCCACTATAGTGAAACATGCATTACTAGTATCCTGGGTCCGCACCAACCAAGGGACAGGCTATTCACCGTTTGAGCTAACCTACAGGTACAAACTGGAAATAATCATCTGCAACAAACAGCCCTACATAAAGATCTTCGGGGAAACCTCCCACAGTAGAGCAAGCACCAAACCTACAACACATCTGCCTCAAAGCTAAAATAGCAGAAATAGAGAGGCTCAAGACACAAAAGGTAACCTCCACAGAGAGACCACTTCCCATTGACTCCCCTGTCTGGATTCTAGCTGGCAACAGAAAGAAACTAGACTCAGTACACCATGGACCAGGAAGAGTCATCAAATACAGACCAGAGCACAACACCTACCTAGTAAAATTCCAAAGTGCTAAAAACCCAATCATCAAGAAATACCACAGAACCCGTCTCCGCCTCAGCAAAGAAGAGCACTCAACCAGACTGGTTCCAACTAGTAAACAGCTCCATGAGCATCAGGTGGCAGCTGTGAAAACAAAGCCCCCTCCTGATGCACCAGAGTAACCCCTTAAGGGGGTGTGTGTTGAGGGTCTGGATGTATAAGCATTCTGGCTACCGCCAACCTACTTAACATCCAGTCATTACCCAATTTGGTCCCCTTCTAATATACCGTCTGACATACCAAGAATGGTAACCAAGCAATATCACCTGACTGTCCAAGTATCCAGGGGCTTGAACCCATCTTGCACATGACCAACCCCTAGGTTTAATCCAACTAAATCCCTGCCACAGCCAAGTCTATATAAGTCTAAAGTATTATCCAATAAAATATACTTCTCTTCTTTCTTAATTCCATATTTGAAGCTTCCCCAAAAGGCGCTCCTTATCAATAGCTTTGGCAGTAGGTATCCTCCTCCCCTTGGCTAGGGTAGAAGATGTTGGGCAATTCACTCATAGGGACTAATGTACCACTCAGAAATATGTGTAGGGGTTAAATGGGTGCTTATTTTCTCAGAAGGAAGATCCTCTTAGAAACCTTCTGGTATATGGTCCGGGGGTATAAGAAACAATATAGATGTTCCAATACTTGGAGTCCTACAACAACTTATTGGACTCCTTGTGTTTGGTCTTTGGCTCCTGATCCTTTATCTTGGACTCCTGCTCCTGGTTTTGTCTTTGTGGCCTTTGTAATTAACTGTTTCCAATCCCTGATATGCCTCAGACTGCTCTCCCTTTTATATCTCCTTGTTTCAGTCCTTTCTCCTTCTCAGAGCTCTGGGGATTCCAGGCTTAAACTATCCAGTTTTTATCTTGCTCTACAATATATTAAACTTTGTCACTTACTTCAGACAATTAAAAACCAGCTTTTTCCTGTTTATTCCCTCATTTTTTAGGCCTAAACTATTCAGTTTAACCATTGAAAACCTTGATCAAATAAGCTTTGGACTGTAGCCAATCACATGCCCAGATTGTGCAGTTTTGCCAAAATGTTTACCCAAATGACTTGCTCTTGACCCTGGTTCAAACCTGGTGTTGTCTTGCTCTGGATAAACACTTGCTCTGCATTTCAAATGGTTTTACTGTACTTCCTGTCACGTTTCCCTGGAAAAAATTGTGTGCTTCTAACTATGTTTTGCTTAAGGGGTTTGAACCTTAATTTCTTCAATGTTTCTCCATATTTACCCGTGTTTTCTTCCCTTCTTAACAGTTCAAAACCGCCTACTGCTTGCTTTTCTCTCCTTTGATGGTTTTGGCAAAACTCCAGTCTTTGCCCTCAAAGTTTTCCTGTTTCATTTCTGTCTGCTCTGGTTCCTTCTGACTAAATCAACTTCACATAAATTCACAGTTTATTATTTTCCAACTTTTCTCTATTTTTTTATCTGCTAATTCTCTTTCTTAGTCTTTTTTACTTATTCTTTTTCTTGTTTCTTTCTTTAATTATTTCCTTCTTTTCTTTTCTATCTTTAAATTTACAACTATTTTATTCTCAACTTATAGTCTTCTTTTGATCCCTTTTTTCAGAGCCCAGTAGGTCTTGACAGGTCTCCATAGGAAACAACTTACACAGATCTAATAAACTTCTCAAAATCAACTAAATTCAACTTTATTTTATTGAGCTAAACTTAGAATGATCACAAGGGGATCATTGTGAGCAACACCTTTATATACCATTCTATTAGATTCTTCAGAATCTTCTTAAATCTTCTAGACAGTCTTAGGGACTCTGCTGGTGGCACCAGGCTGGGGTTTTGGGGCATCTTCTGAACAGCATGACTCATGTTTCTTTGTAAAATCCCGCACATTGGGCTTTACATCCGTATTTTTTTCTAATAATAGCTTAGATTGATTCTCCTGGTGTTTGACTTCAAAATGCGTGTTTGGACGTCCAAATCTGTCCAGTGGCTGCTGAATTATGCTCAAATTAAGATTTGCGTCAATTCTTGTGCCTTGGTTGCATATTTTTGTCATTTCACACTGGCTAGGAGGTTCGGCTGGCAGCCAAACTTTAAAAAGCCATAGCTCATTGTCTAGAGCAGCTAGGAGAGTCATCAAACTAGCATTGTGATAATAGAGGGCAGTAGATTTTTCCCAAGGCATAACTGTAACATAAGATGTGTCAGGGCATTTCCTGACAATTTTTCCTCATTCCTTCTGCTCCTTCTTCAGCCTCTTCTAGTCCTTCCAAATCATCTTTTAGTATTTCTGCAAATCCTTTCACTCATCTTCCAGTCCTTCTGCAAATTCTTTGCTGTCATCTTTCACCAAGTTTCTGTCCTTCTCTGTGAACCACAAAGGTTCTGTCCTTTTCTGTAGTCCCTGTTACTAACACCTCAGCCTCAGGCAATAAGTCTTCACAAGTGAGTTAGTGTTTGACTAGACCCCCATCAGTGACCACCATTTTAGGCCATCAACCACAGACAATCCTGATGTCTGTGCAGTTATTTTTACTCACTCAAGTGATTAGTTTGAGTTTTCAGTTGCAAAGTAATCAACTTCACTTCCAAGAGACCTATCAATTGCCAAGTTCTGCAGCTGCTTCCCCAAGCAGCTACCTTGATAACGTCCCTGGGCATATCTATGCCTCTCTGGTGGCTTTAAGACCTCCTCAAAGCTTTCAGGAAGACACAGACAGGGAAACCTTACCCCTATGTTAAGTAAATTTTGCCACTTACAGACCTCCTGCAAGTGGCCAAAGAATCTTAGAGCTACCTAAGCTCATCCTTCCCTAGCAGCCCTAAGTTAGCTACTAGGTTGCATCACCCTCCATCCCTAGTAGTCACCAGTTACCTACTAAAATGGGGCACCATCCTTTCCTAGTAACCATTTTTTATCTAATGGGCTGGGATTTTATTCTTTCCTAGTAGCCATTTGTTACCTACTAGGTTCGGACACCATCCACCTCTATTGGCAACCATTTACATACTTTACATTTACCTGTCTTTAGCCACTATCTTTCTCCAACTTCAAGCATAGAGTCTTTATTGTGACTAAATCAGCCCTCACCTGCAAAACTGCCTACATGTGAATCATCACAGTGAGGATCATGGCGTTTTAATCAGTAATGGCTTCCAAGGAAGCGGCAATTGCTTGTTGCCAAGCAGTGAGGTACTCAGGGACGCTTCCTGTTTATTTGATTACAAGCAGGGGGTCCCCACTACAATTGGTGAAAAAAATTTACTGCAGCAAAACTTGGTGGCGTCTCTGAAGGCCACCCAGGTGACTTTGGGTTTTTGCCCAGCCCAGTTGGTGAACCATAGGGCAGTGTCCCTGTGAGGCACCATAATGCAGTGGTAACCCACATGAGCTCAGGTACTTGGAAAATTTGAAGGCAGATTCTGTAGAGTTCAGCCAACTTAAGATGCTGCCCCTGTGACAATCCACGTGAAAGCATTTTTCAGGCAAGGGCTTCTTTGGCCAAAATAAAGATTGAATGTAAAGAAAAAGGTAAATATTGGTTAATTTATTGATATGTCTATCTTGGGCCAATATGAATGAGTGATATAAGCATGGGAAGGGGAGTAAGGTGGCCTTTTGCTCATGAAGTGAAATGATGGGGAGTTTTAACTAGCTTGAGATGGATGTGCTGAGGTGGCACTGAGATCCTGGTACCAACTGCATGGGGAGTGCAGTTGGATAACTTTACAGTAGTTTTAAAAGCTATTGTGACAACCAAAAATACCTCAGACTTAAATAAAATGATTTCAGATTTAAACAAAATCCAACTCTCAGGTTAAAATCTACACTCTGTTAACAGGGTTTATTGGTGTTAATGGGCAAAATGAGTCAACACAGCATCAAAGGGCTCACACGCAAAGCAAAACCATTCAAAATACAATCCAAAATACATTGATTCACAAACAAAATGGTGTGAGTTGACTTTTGGTGTACATATGTTTACTATGTGAATTGGTGACAAAATACACCCAAGCAGGGTGAGTCAAATCTCAAACCAAAAACAAAACACAATAGCAACTCACTACATAAATAAAATCAATCACACAATGTGTGAAATGGAATTGTAATCATGAATGATACCAAGGTATCTAAAATAAGACACAAGATCTGAAACATAAATTTTAAAATATTGTGTTGGGTGCTTAATTTGGCGTAAAATCTGGGAAAATGGGTGGATTATTTTGAGTATTCTAAAATGGGCGTTTTAAAACTAAAAACAACTAATTAAGAAATAAAAAATCTATAATTGGGATATTGGGTGGGAAAAACTCTAATTGAATATCCATATTCAGATAAAAGCAAAAATTAAAATTAGGGAGTAACTTAATTGAAATTTATTTAATATTTTATTAAATTTTGAAATGGAAGGAACACAATACCAGAGTACCAATATACCTGTTGTGCACTGCAGTTGCAGTTGCCTCCGCAGGTCAAAGAATAGAGTTAGTGCAACCCAAGTGCCTACTCAAGGAGGAGACAAGAGAGGAAAGTTCCATAGTGACTCTGCACTGACACAGCTGGTTCAAGGAGAAAAAGCTGCTAGGGTGCAGAGCATAAACCCTTGGGTCCCCAAGCTGACCCAGAAGCCAACCAAGGTCACCACTACAAAGAAAGTTAGAAACAAGGAGATAGAACTACCTTTGTATGTGTTTGACGTTGTGTAACGGCAAGATTTGGTCCCGTCAGCCATTCTGGAGAAGGTGAAGCCTGTGCTTGATACTAGCTACAAGCCCTACTCAGTGATAGCAATCAGGAGGATGGCAAGGAGCCCAAGTTCTATCAAACCAATGAGGGACAGTTGGTACTCAAGAAAGTTTCTGCGTTCTACAACAAGGTGCCTATGCCTTGTAAGCCTGTCACCTATCAGGATCCCAGTTCATCTGAGCCTACTAAGCCTGCTCAGAAGCTCATCCCAGATATCAAACACATTATCCTGCTTAAGCTAATGCGTGAATCAGGAAATTACAAGGCGGCTGCAGCCATTGTTGGAGTGGATCCCAAGTACACCAGCAAGACCTTCCACAAGTTTATTAACACGGGTCAAGTCCTTGCTGCAGAGAAATCCTTGTGTGTTTCTACTATGCTCACCAAGGAGCACAAATGGGCAATCCACCAGTAGATAACCCAGGATTGCCATCTTGAACTGGCAAATATACAGGTCATGGTCAAATCTACTTTTGGGATTGAGGCCTCAATTTCCTTTTACTACCATCTGTTGAAGGGAATGCAATTTTCTTGGAAAAAGCTTGGGGTATCTCCCTACAACAGAAACAGCCCAGCTAATATTGACGTCTGGAAAAACTATGCAGAGGCGTACACTGCCCTCAAAGCCAAGGGGACGGTCAAATTTTACTATATTGACAAATTGGCATTTGCCTTGTCTATGTGCAATGCATATAGGTATGTCCCCAAAGGCTCAAATGACGGGGTAGCTTGGCATGCTGCAGTCCCCGCCAAAGAATATTCAATGATGGCTCTCCTTGGTCCCCTTGATATTGAGCTCTATCAAATGATACTAGGCTCCCATAACAGCTGGTCCTTTCTATCATTTCTCTGATTGATCCAGGAGCACCTGAGGCGCACAAGCCTAGGCTTCACCAACATAATTGTGCTTGACAACATTGTTCTCCATAAGGTGGCTTATTTTCTTACTGGTTTTCCATCAATTGACACTAGCATTGCAGTGGACCCCTAGCAATTGGCCACAGCAAATTTGCGCCATCTCTTCCTCCCTGCCTATTTGCCAAACCTAAATCCCATCAATGAGGTTTTTTGATGGCTCAAGCAAGTTGCCAAGAAAGAGACCCCAATTGGGACCAAGGACCTCTTTAATTTGCTGCAGGCCGGGATCCACACCCTCCCAGCTGAGACTGTGGCCAAATTCTATGGCCATGCTGATTTGTTCATCCCTGCGTGCCTAGCCAAGCAGCCAATCAATTAAAGGCTTAGTGTGTCCAATTTTTTTTATATTCTCTAATTTACTATTCAAGATTTATTAATTATTATTTTATATTTAGATGTTTCTACGCCCACAATCCCATTCAGAAGGACCATCAATAGGTGTAAGTAATTTATTCATTTTATTATATATTATTTTATTATGCCATCTGAGGTAATCCCAAAAGCTTGATACTGGATTACACAAATAGATTTATACCACTTTTGTCAAATAAATATAAAATAGTCTTATAAAAATTAAACGCAAAATGTACAAGTTGGAATTTATTTTATTAATGTATTATTTTATGCTTTTATGAAACCTGTTTCCGCAATATATTTTGCAAAACTGGTTTATTGAAATAAAAATTATAAAAGTTATTATAAATAAAAATAATATTAATTTTAATGAAATTTATTAGAAGAGAGAATTTATTGCAAACACCTGTAGAAAAGTTCTTTAGTATGTACCCACCCCGCAATGGAGGTGACACACAACCTCCACCGCCACACTATGAACGGTGGATACGCCCTTATTAAAAACTCCCTCCTGATGGTGAAGGGGAGTAGGGTAAGGTGAAAACCAAGGAGCAGCTTTTTGGGCAGGGCTGCAACCCTGTAAATCCCTGCCAGGACCAGGGCGTCTTGGATTACATGAACCACTGAGTCATATCCAGGGGGACCTTCTTCCTGTCAAGTGCAAGCCAGGCCTTGTCAATTCCCAGAAGGACCCCGTCTAGATCCTCTATGCTGGCACTCATCCTAAAGAAGAAAAGATACCCGAGGTAAACCACCAAGTGAAGCCTTTGCCCAGCAAAGGCTTCCGTGAACTCATATAATTTATTATAGACCACACTGATCTTCTTATCAAGCCTGGTCTTTGCAAAGGTAAGATCCATTGTCAAGGGTAGCCCTGTCTCATCTGCACTCCAGACTAGCCCAAAGTCCTCAAGGAGGATCTTAGTTTTTTTGAAAGCTGTTGCGTCTACAACAGCCAATTTCCCCACTGCACGCCCAAAGTTGTCCAGAAGGTAAGATAGGGTGTGCTCCAACGGGAAGCAGAAGCAAGCAGCCACATGAGCCCGGCCCATCTCTGGTACATTCTTGAATGAGAGCGTTGCCAGGACGTCCTAAACAAGCTCAATGGAGTTTACACAGTAAACTCCACTAAGGACCACCAGGTCAAGGCAGACCAGTTGGGCATCCTTGTAGGCAGTAACTGCCCCCTCAGATGCCCCCTCAGAATGTGTCAGCCCAGCTAGCGCATTCCTTGTCATTGGGAAGGACCTGTGCATTCTGTCTTCAAGCTCCCACACAACAGGGGAGGACAGAAACAGCTGCCTAGCCACATGATTGGCGTAGTTGGCATAAATGTGGCAGGACAAACAGGACCAGGACCCGGTGGATTTCACTGTCTATGTTTTCTAAAAATCAGGTAAGTATTTACAAAATTTTATTTTTATTTTATTTTTTTATGTTACCTTCTTGTGTTTCTTCCTTGCCTGCAGCCTTGGCTGGCTTGGCCATTCTTGGCGCAAGCAATTGCGCTGGCAATTTGGTGTCCTCCGCCCTGGCACACTTGGCAGGTTTGAGATGTTCATACATCTCTGGGTCGTTGACCCAAACAGACGGCGCAGAAAGATTGTACACCTTAAACTGGAGGCCCTTGACCACCGTCTTCTGGATGTTGAGAAGACACTCAATGGTTTTCTCTGGGGTGTCTGGCATTTTTGTCATTAGTGTCTTTGTGGACACCTTGTTGATTTTGTCCCCAGTGAGGACGGCGGACTTAACTTTGGCTTTGATCTTGCGGTTGATGTCCTTGATTTTGGCAATTGCCAAGTTGAGGTCTTTGAGTAGTTTTTCAAGTTCTCTCATTTGATTTTTTACTAATCTTTTCATATTTTTTTATAGCTTTTGCCCCAATAAATTCTGTATTATTTTGATACTGTTGCCTCTTTGTTTATTCCTCTTTGTTTTCCCATCTACTACATTATCCCATCTTTTTACCCATTTTGTATATTTTTTACACTCATCTCAATATGTGTTGTTTGCTTTGTGTTGGCATTGTTTACTTGATCACCAAATTGTTGTTAATATTTTCACAAGGGGTGTGTTTAAGTACTAAAATAATTGTGTTCTGGATCTAGATACACAACATAGCAAATATATGATTTTATAGAAATAAGCTGAACATAAAGAATAAAACCAACTATAAACAAAGAGAACATGAACAATTGAAATTAAAAAAAGATAATATAAATAGAAAATGTTTGGTGACAGGGGTTTATTGGAGCGGGGGAGAGTGATGCCTAGAAGGCAGAAAACGCAGAAAGGAAGACATAGAGGCGGTGCTGGCCTGGGGGGTCTAGGATTGGGTGGGTTGGGATTGCAGGTGAGGGGTGTTGGTGGCAGGGGTGGAGGCAGGAGGATTTTGCATGATGGCTGCCATATAACACTTGTTGTATTCCTCATCAGTCATTGACTGGATGGGCTGGTAGGTGGCAGTGGCCTGAGGTGGAAGGCGCTTATCCTTACATGATTGATTGCCCATGTTCACATGGAAAACCATTTGCGCAAATAAGTCAGCCACCATCTGGCGGCCAAAGAGAAAATTGTGATCAAGGACCCCAAGATAGAGGTTGTTGAAAGCCTGAGAGTGGCGCTCCCTTAATGTAGATCCCATGTTGAAGAAGACAACATCAGCCATATGGACGTCTGCATGGCTGGTGGGGTAGACTGAGGCCAGGTGCCCGCGTCCCTGGATGGCCTCAAGGGCAGTGGAGCTACCCTCCATCTGGTGGCTTAAGAAAAACCAGTACTTGGAATTCAAGCCATCCCAGGAGTCAATTAATCCACCAAGGCTATGGCTGTATGAGTAGCCATCAATGAAATCTGGGTTTGTCCAATAGTAGACAAAACCCTTGGCTGAAACAGCCAGAAATGCACCAATGAACATCCCCTTCTTGACCTTCTTCCTTCTATTCTTGGCAGCAGCTTTTCCTTGCTTGCCAAAATCATCAAAAGCTATTGATAGCTTGTAATAGGAGATGAACATGACATCATCAGTTAGACTAGTCAGGCATTGGACCAGGGTTGATTTGATGGCGGTGTCATATGGGGAATCCTCAGCGCCATCCCATTGATTGCCGGCAAAATTGGTAAGAACCCGTATGGAAGCCACCTTCCCATACATCCAGAGCTGCACCATGCGCTCAGACACCCAAATGCCATGGTGCACAAGTTGCTTCTGGACATGGGTCAAGGGAAGCTTGGTATCCTGCTGGAGGAGGTTGAGTATGATTGGGTATGCCTCAGATATTTGTGACTTGGGGGCCTTCTTGGGCTTCTTGGCCGTCCCAATCAGATTCCCCCTGTTCATCAGGTTGTTGAATTCCTGCATGACAGTAGCTTGGGTAAATTGCAACTGGGCGGTAATCTGTTCCCAGGACAGACCCTGTAGATTCAGTGCCACAATTTCCTGAAGAATTTGGGCAGTGATGATTTGTTGCTTGGGGTGCTGGGCCAGGGGGAGCTGAAGCCTGATTGGCTGTAGGGGGCAGGTTGGTTGGTGGAAGGAAGTTGTTCCAAATCAAGGTTGCCATCCTGATTGGTTGGTTGGTGGGCAGCTTGTGCGGGGGTGGGTAGGGGAGCAGGGGCAGAGCTAGACACTATGCGACTACTGAACAAGTCAAAGCCATAGGGGTCAGTGGTCAGGTACAGGTCAGCTTCATTGTTACCTGCCTCAAAGGCTTGGGTGTAAACAGGTGCCTCCACGTTCTGAGCCTTGCCTCCATTGAAGCTGGATTAGCTGCTGATGACTTGGCTGCTGGCGCCATCAAAGATATTGCTTGTAAAAACCATTGTAAAAAACCTAGGATAAAATCACTAAAAGTAGAAATTTTAAAATTTAATGATTTATTTTTATTGTAATCTTGAGTCCATATTTAGAAGGTTTTCAAACCATTCCATACAAATCTGAAGCCATGAAAATGAATAAAATGACTCTGTTCCTGAATTAAATAGCTGTTGATTGGCTGTTAAACTGTTATTGTTCTATTTTAGGCTGCTCATACTACACATCTTGTGTGAGTTCAATTTGTTTTGTGATTTTGGAGTATCACTTCTAGATTGCTCAAGCTTTGTTTCACTTTAGTCCTTCTTTCAGTGCCTCATATAAATCCTGATTGGATTATAATATACTCTGGAACAGCATCCATCCATTTCACTTGTTGAGTCAGTTCATTTTGTTTGTGGTTTGAACTACACCGCTTGATGTTTGATATAATTTTGTATAATGGGCTAGTGAAATTTCGTTTTTTTGTTTGAAAGTTCATTTATTAACTGAAATTTTATAAATTAATTGAATCCTGAATCTTGCACAACTTGGATTTTGTTCAAATATGAAATCATTTTGTTTAAATCTGAGGCATTTTTGGTTGTTGCCATAGCTTTTAAAACTACTGTACATAGACTGGGGGTAAGGTTTCTCTTTCTGTCTTCCTGATAGCTTTGAGGAAGTCTTGAAATTGCTAGGAAAGTAGAGTTATGCCCAGAACCATCATTGAGGTGGCGGTCTAGAGAAACAGCTGCTGAACTTGATGGTCAGGAGGTTTCTGGGAAGTGAAATTGGTTACTTTGCGCCTGAAAGCTCAAACTAACCACTTGAGTGAGTAAAAATAGTGGCAAGACATGAGGAATGTATGATGCCAATGGCCTAAAGTGTAGGTCACTAATGGGGGTCCAGTCTAAGTTGATTCACTTGTGGAGACTTCTTTTCTGAGTCTGAGGTTTTGACTGATAGAGACTAACAGAATAGAGAAGCTCAGGTGGAAGACATTGATGAAGATTAGCAGGAAGAAGGAGAAGAAGGACTAAGAAAAGAATATCAAGGGTGGCTGGAGAGAGAAAAAGATAAAGAGCAAAGAGCAAAGAAAAAAGATTTAAAGAGATTTAAGAAGATAAAATAAACAGAGAAATAAAAAGGATAATAAAGAAATAATTAATATAAGAAATACTAAATAGATAAAAGAATCAGTAAGATAAAAGAAACCTAAAACAATTAAAAGAATAAAGAAATAATGAAAACAGCAAAAAGAATAAATATGAGTATTTACAAAATGATTAATTGAGTGGAATGAGGCCAGAGCAGACAGGAACAGCACAGAGAAACTTCAAAAGAAGGGCCAGAAATTTTGCTGGGGCATTAAGATAAGTGAAAGCAAGCAACAGACAGACTCAAGTTTTGCCAATAATTGACTAAGAACAAGGAAACACAGACAAATGTTGAGCAAAACACAGCAAGGAAAATTTCTTATGTAAAACATAGGATGAAAATGTTTGAATTGACATGGCAGAACATAACAGAAAAAGGGGGGAGCAGAGAAACAGTTTGAAACACAGAGCCATGATTTTTCCAGAGCAAGAAGACAACAGGTTTGAACCAGGGGTGGGAGCAAATAGCCTGGGGAAACTTTTTGGGGAAACATGCCAATATGAACATGTGATTTTCTTCAGGATTAAGCCTGTTTTATCAATGTTTATCTTTGGTAAAACATAGGAAAAAAGCCTAATAAATCAGGGGGTCTAAAAAGGGAAATTCTGCCCTGATTGGCTGAGGTAAATAATCAAGTTTAACTTATTATAGGGAGAGAAAAACCAAATAGTTTAAGCCTAGAAAAAAAGATTCAGAAGGAAAAACAGGCTGAAACAAGGAGCTATTTAAGGAGAAATATACTGAAACAAGGTGATATCCAGAACCAGAAGCCAGAAAAGGAGTGCAAGACATAGAAGAAGAAGCCCAAGACATTAGGAAAGAAGTACACGTCCAAGAGCAGGGTATCTCAGGACCAGAAGGCCAAGAAAGCAGAACACATATGGCGCACAAGAAGTCCAAGACATAAGGAAGGGGCACAAGACCAAAGACAAGGAGCCCAAGACATAGAGGAAGATGCCAAAGACATAGGACAAGGATCCCAAGACCAATTACCAGGAGTCCAATATATAAAGAAAGCAATCTAAGACTTGGAAACTCAAATATATTCCTCCAAAACAGGCCATAATACAGAAAGTTTTTCTAAGGGGATCTTCCTTCTGATTCAAATAAATGCCAATCTTGATTCCTATCAATTATCCCTGATTGTGTCTAGTTTCTAATGAATAAGAAACATAAAAATTTTCACCCTAGTCCAGATGAATAAGATGTCTACCACCAGAACTTCAGGCAGTTTGCTACAAGTAAAATTTCAGGCAAAGTGTGGGGCCAGTTGAACCAACACTTGGGAATGACTACCAGGGGCAAGTAGTTCATATAGAGAGAGTTCAAAAGACTTTTCCAGGAATGGTATCAGCCTAAGAAAGGCCTCATCCCTGCTGAAGTAAAGGTCTATGAATGGGATGCTTATATGATCATTGGGAAGGTTCTTGAAGAATTTGCAGTAATGCAGTCCAAGCACAACCTGCTGCCTAAAAAATCACCCCATCTGGAGGATGACAACCCCACCCAGACGGCACCTGGCTTTGACCCAGGACATTTATTGGTGTCTGAGGAGCTGGAACACCACAGGCTTTCTCCACACCACATGTAAAGGATTTGAATTGTAAGTTTATCATGTGCAGCAACCTCCAGAATTAACTCATACCTCATGGAACACCCTCCATGTTGACAATCCCCAGAAAATATTTTCTTATTTTCAATATTAAAGGATAGTTTTCTGGATTAAATAATTGAAATTGATAATAAAAGATATTTTCAATTTTTATTCTGAGCCTTTAATTGAAATTATAAAAGATAAAGCAATTTTTTTTCAAATTGTTGACATGAAGGCTGTTACATGCTGTATGAGTTAATTCTGGAGGTTGCCTCATGCGCTGTGACAGATAAAACTGAGGCAAGGTGACACTAACATCACACTGTCCCAGGTGGAGTCATTTGAAGACACTGGCAATTACCAGTTGATCCTGATACACAGCATAACCCTTAGGAATGTCCCATCAGGGATGGGGTTGAAGATTTCTTGGTGAGGTATATTCATTCAGCCAGCACTTTGTCCTTTCTTGGGAAAGTTTTCTTATAGTAGGTTGCTAACTAAACCTAAAGCTGCTACCACTGTTGCAAATGAACCAATAATATTGCAGTTTTTATATTAGGGAAGACAACGGTCCAAATGGAAAGGACAATAATAGGAATAAGATGTGTTATTTTTATGAACAATAAGGCTGATATACCATATTTGAGAGCCACAATTACCCAGGGAGTGGTATAGTTGTGTGTTCCATGTAAAGTTCTGGTTGGTAATAACTTGAGGGAGGAATCAGCATATCAAATTGATAGTTCTCCTAAATAAGATATAGTTCCTGTAATTCAACATTGCACTCAGACTGGTCCATACCATTAATCACATCATGGGGCAACTCTTTGAGCGCCCCTTGTGTATAATGAGATACATTGGTGAAAAAGGGGTTAATCTCAGTTGCAACACCCCTTAAGTATCAAAGAGGTTATCAATCAGGGGCAGGAGATACTTGTTATTAATATGTGACTTTTTTAAGAGCTCTATAGTCAGTAACAAGATATATGACTCCATCTTTATTGTCTATGAAGAAGATGGCTGCATCAGAAGGATATTAGAATATTCTTATAAGTCCTTTTTACAGAGTGTAAGATAAGGCTGATTGACCACAAATGATCAGGCTAATTATTTCACACAGATCTTATCAGTTACACACCGTATTATCACTAGATAATCATTCTATTAAATGTAGTAATTATAAGCTGTGTAATCACTGGTTTATTATAATTGATATAGGCTTTATGAAGCATATAATTGTCAGCCAACATAGTAATTATCACTGATTACACATTGTGTAATCAACAGATCATCAATTGTATATCTCTCTCTCCTTCCCACTGGATGCTGTATCAACTCAGCCCCACCCAGTCTTAAGGGTATATATGCATATATAAAACAAATGATGTGCAAAAGGCTAGGAAACACTGAGTTTGCATTAGCATTACACGGCGGATAATTGGTTCCTTAATGGTTAGGGTCAGTATTAAACAGTGGATAATCCTTGAGTTGATACTGGATTGAGTCAGCTATTATACAGCGTATAATCCCTAATTCACCCCATAGCATCAATAAGCAGAAGGCTTATCATCCAGAAAAATATCACTGATTAAATCAAAAAGAAATGCATTATTTCTATTCTCATAGACAGAGAGACAAGGTTTGGAATATACCTAAGCGTCAACCAACAAGAAGGGTGATGCCTTAGTGCTATCAGAGGTGCTGGAAGGCACAGTCAATTAATAATTGCCAGTAAGCTAGCTCAAGAAGAGCGTAGGCTGTAGCTAAGGTGCCATGTACACCTTGTAAAGGCCAGTAGCAGCACATGTGCCAAGGACAGCCAATCAGGATAGGCATAGCCAGCATAAATAGATCTATTGCAAAGATAGCCACTGAGAACCATATGAAAGGACAAGATCAAGGGTTGTTGCAGCATATATAGATACAGACACCTGAAAGGATGATAAAAAGTTCTTAGTTACACCTGGATAGATTGCAGCTGCTGGCTAGATTGTACTCCAGTCTCAATAAATGTAATTATCTTCAAAGTTCTATTCTACTGTAATCTGTAGTGATCTTTGTATTAGACAGGTAGAGTACATTGGCAAGGCTAATATCTCTCTGTAGCTTTGAACATACCAGCAATAACCACAATTGCTCATTACAGAGCTTCATATAAGTATTTCTTTAGTGTGTTGTCTTATTGTGGCGTTAACTGGTAAATGGGTTGAGATTTAGGGATACTCTATTTAAGATTAATTTTGTGTTGGATACCAATGTTGGGTGATAATACTGGTAGCCTTTCTTGTAATATAGAGGGGAATTCCTGGACAAACTGTTGATATATGGGGCCCTGTTTTTGTGAGATGTCTGTGTTTTTGAAATGGATGATCCCATAATACAGGTATTCCAATCAATTTTCTTGTTTCCTTTCACTCTTATTATTCAGTCTCAGTAATATTGAAAAGTATGTGGTCCTGCATGAGGGTATCAAGGTGTGTAGGATAGACATAGTGATGAATTTCACTCTGTTACATGGTGAGAGTAGAGCTTTCCCAATCATTGTGAGGGTGTATCATCCTCATCCAGTAAATCCCTAGCACCACATTGTATTTGGGTATTGTGATAATGATTAAATCAAGAGTGGCTTTCATGTTCCCTATTTGTGCCTGGAATGGTTTAGCCTCTATAATAGCTAGGGAATTTTTATTCCCAGCCATAATCTCATACTTTACACTAATTTTGTGTTAGGCAACTTCATAAGCTTGGTAAATTTCTTGCCGACAAGAGATTACTCTGCTCCTGTGCTAAATAATGCTGTGCCTTGATATTATCAAAAACAGAAAGTATAAGTGAGAAGTTTGTTTTCATTCTGGGAATGAAATAGTATGTGATTGTTGGAGGGCACTTGGATCATGGTGATTGAGTCCATGTACTGATTAGGAAATTGTTTTGTGAGAGAAGATGACCCCCTAATAACCTCCCTGATCTTTTCCTGCATCTGGATTTTCCTTGATACTTTGAATGCTGTTAGCTTGTGTGATGTAAGTGTTTGCTTTGAGATCAGAGCTTGAAGTGTGAGGGGTCTGTTTGCTGAAAAACTGATTCTTTGTGATTTTTGTGGTCTTCTTGCATTTCAAAGTTTGATGGAGGGTGTCTGCTTTTTTGAGCTGCATGCTTCACTCCCTGGAAGATCTCCTGAAGGTTAGTACTATAGATTTACATCAAGTGTTTCATAAAATAGAAAGTGAAGCTATCACAGAAGCTCTTATGGCTTGGAATTCTGTTGTGGTTGTCTTGATATGCTGCAATATATTTGTCAATAGTTCCTGTCATTTTGAGTCTCTTTAGTTCACGGGTAATCACAATGTCTGTATCCTTGATGGAGAATTTCTCAATGAATGCTCCTTTGAAGAGGCCCTGGTTTTTGTTCTGGGTTTGTTTGGGCTTCAAAACATTTATCAACAAACTTGGGGCAACTCCTGTGGCTCTGAGCAAAATTTTGCTTGCCTAAAGTCTTGTGAGGAAGTCAGCTTGTGAGAATTTGGTTTATGTGTTTTGGATTCAGAGAGTGGCATTCTCTTGGCAAAGATCTGCAAATGTGCTAAGCTCTGCTGATTGATGGTGTTGGAAAAAAAGTAGGTATCTTGGGGCTTCCTGTGGGCCCAGTTGGTTCAAGGTTCTTCTTATGATGAGGTAGTTGAACTGTTTGCTGGGTATGAGAATATCATTGAAGATGATGTATCTTGTGAGGACAACATGTCCTTCTTCATAGGTTGTCCAGTGGGTAGGAAGTGACATATCCTATGTCTTTTACTTTAGAGGTATTGTTTCTCAAGTTGGGTAGGTATGGATAACCAACCTGGCTATCATTGTTGAGCATATACTTCTGGAAAGTATAAAATACAAGTTAAGAGAAAGATTTGAAAGAAAATTGATATCATTATTAAAATGTAATCAGAACATTTTATAGCTTGTTGATATGCCACATGATATCAATGTAGGTGATATATGTCATATGGTTTGAGAGAGTTGGATTCCCTTGGAAAATCAAGGGATTGATCCTAGTGGAATATCTGGATTGGAACTTAGGGTCACCTTCTACTTGATAGTCAAGTCCTTTATTAGGGAAATGATTTCCCACGAGGGAGTGATTCAAAATATTGCAATAAAAGCATAGTGAAGTGCAAATTTGTTTATTTTATAGGTAATGAGCTGAACAACTACTAAAGCTCCGGGATGGATCTAAAAATGAGAGATATGAGCTAATTTGTTAGGCAATGTGCTGATTCTGGAATGTTTAAAAGTAACATTTCACAATAAAATAATTCAGAAGTCTCAAACTTTCAAGCAAACACGTTGTTTTAAACATTTAGTTTTAACTGACTCTATTAATTACGATAAGCGTCAGAATGATAAGAGAATTACGAGCTTTAAGGTTGGATATAAACATGTTTGTATATTATGGTTCCAAAGCTTCCCACAGGCTGATTCTAGAGTCTTGTGAAGCTGCAAAAAGAAAGTTGGATGATGTTTTCAACGTCTTTGCGATGCAGTCGGAACCATCGAAATAGAAAACGTGGGCTATTTTTTCACGGTGGAAATTCAATTTTCTAATGAGCTGCATATCAGAAATCGAATATATGCCGATATTATTATCTAAATGACCTATTGCAATGGTGCCATTTCTAATTGTGGCACATGATCCTCCTGAGTCTAGTTGTTTCATAGTTATAGAATGTGACTCTAAGCTAGGTGGTTCTAGGATAGGTTGACTTAGTTTAGGCGCATTTTGGTCATTATCTTGAATCTTTGCCAACTAAGAATCAGATGATAATTAATCTTCGAAGCATACCTCAGCCCCGGAATAGTCCAAGTTGAATCGTGCTAGCTTGCCATCTAAACAAACACTAAAGCCAAACGACTTATCTTCAGAGACCACAACAGCTAAAATCGGTACAGAGTGAAGACGTGTAATTTCCCATAAAAGTTGATGGCGCATTTGTATGGCTTCCAATTGTTGGTCCAACCCCAACATATGCCACTGAAGCGAGCCATCCTCAAAGGCTATTAAAAGAAAGCATTCTAGAGAATTTTCCGAATCGGCACATACATTTGAATAAAGTTTCAGTGCCATCGGCATGTTATCTAAAAGAAGTTGAATCTTAGCTTTAGGATCTAAATGTATATTGCAAATGGAGAGACAGCGACTTGTTTTAAGTTTCTAGACTCTAAAATCAAGTATATGTAATTCTTACTTTCAGAGGCGGCTTGAAAATTTGTAACTCTCGTAAAGAAGGTCTCAGGAGACTGAAAATAAACTTTGTGATTTACCACAAGGTCGGTAGCCAGGGGAGGAAGACATACACATACAATTTCTATTAGACCACTTTCGCTAAAAGGTGATGCTATCCACTTCAGGCGTCTTACAAGACCATCAGGAAAGGTCTTGGTCGTTTCCGGAAGGGCTTCTAAAAGTGGATTTATTGAAAGGCCGAATATTTCAAGGCTAAAAGATGACTTCGAAACTTACTTAAAACACTAGGGCAGCAAAAGGTAAGGCTATCAGTAGGGAATGAGGCAACTAATATAGGGGATGGAGGGATGAACAGAATAGGATCCAGAGTATTCCTATCTGTTGTTCCAACCAAAGAGGCTGGCAAAGCTGAGCCACTTAATGTCCAGTACCATATTTGCATTCCAAGAGAACGACTATATGTCAGGACATAACCACCATCTAAATCAGTGATGCCAAGAACAGAGTCCAGGACGTCTCCAGTCTTTTTAGATTTATTCGAACTTTTTGAAAAAATTCTCAAATCTCAAAACTAAATGTTGAGAGGAAAGGTTATAGATAGAAATAGATCCATCCCGTTCCCTAGCATTCTAATTTAGTAAACAAGAGCTTTAACCATAGAAACACCAGCTTAAGATGCCTAAAAAGTCAATGCAAATAAATCATTGAACAAACCAAAAGATTGAAGCATTATAAAAGTTTTTATTATAAACAAAACTCCTTATCAGTAAGCATTTACCAAAAATAAACTTTAAATAAAAAATTATACGCGAGTAAACACATACTTTTCTATAAAAAATAATATAATAATCACTTGCAGAGATGAAAAATCAATAAAGCATCTAAAAACTCAAAAGATTTAGTACAGCACAATATTAGGAATTCAGAGTAAGAGCATTAAAATGAAAAGCTATCCACAAATCTTTTTATTTAGAAATACTTCTTAATATCAAAACTAATATCTTAGTCAAGCTCAGTATAAATATCCAAAAAGATGTAAGTAATTATATAGATACTAAAAGCCAGATCTTAAGGTATAAAATAACCAACTTTTAAAACAATATTTACCCTGCCCAAAGAAAGTGTTGATTTACGCCCAATTCAGTTTTCAGTTTGACAACTTCTAGACAATTGACAGCTGTTTCACATCCTCTATAAACAAATTTGGGTAGGTTTTTTTTAAAATTTGGCCGCTTTTGAATTAAAGAGTTATGCATCACTAAAAAGTAAAATAGTCGAGGGCAGATTAAAAGTAGGTAAAGCAAAGCAGCCAAACTTTTATAGCAACTTTATATAAACTTTTCACTCTAATTACAGTGGCTTTAGCAGCAATTGTATTGAAATCAACTCCCTATTAGTCAACTACCAGATGTGTAAATCCCTTAATAATTTTTGCTCAAGTGATTTAAGCTATTTTTACTAGTATTCAGGGATGTGAAACCAAAAATTGAGATTAAAAACACTGGAAGTCGACTCCGTTTAATAATTCCGTTTGTTCAAAGACCAATTTAAGAGGTAATTTATATGTAAATTCACTAATAAAAATCAAACCCACTGGTGAACGACTCTCTAAAAGTAAAAGTGGCAAATTGACACTTTTTAAGCCAAAAAATGATTTGATTAATAATAACACATCTGTACTAATTTTTATTATTATTTACCATTACAGCAGGTTTACAACCTGTTGAGATGAACAAAAATAGTTCAGTTCAGAATAAATTGGTTCAGTCACAATGAATTTCAACTTTTCTGATAAAAATAGAAGATAATTTCACAGAAAATCTGCACTAATTGCCAAAAATGACCAGACACAATGAATGATGTAAACTGAGAACAAATGAATGATGGTTCAGCAACAAATATTCCAATCACTAGAACAAATTGATTCCAGTCTCAAAACAAAGCTATTATGTTTTTATGATTTTTGAGAACAAAATGAACTGTCACTAAAGTGAAAACTTGATCCAACAACAAACCTTCATAGCAACTGTGTCAGGATTGACAATTCTCCACCTGTGGAAAACCAGGCCCGGGAACAAGATTCAAACCCCAACCCTGAACGCCCGTGGGCCGCTAGCCTTGAAGGCCAAGAGGCTGCCTGCCTGCGTTTTCTGGGATTGAGCCCCTGCAAGCTGAAGCCCCAGCTAAGTCCTGAAGCCAGAATACCAGCATAGGCTTGAGGGGGATGGCTCCTGAGGAGGTACTTCTCAACTTGCCAAATAGAGGCAAGGAAAGTCCCTCTGTGAACTTTATGAACTTGAAGTCTTCACAGGTAACCAATCAAGTTCAATTACTAGTGGAAAACACAGGCTTCAGGCCCGACCCCGTGACCACAGCCCAAAATCAAGAAAATCAGGTAAACAATATGGGTATTCTGGCCAATGAGAGAACACCCAGCCAAGGTGCCATTTTGCCGCTTCTGTACCTGGGTGTCCTGGCCACCCAGCCCCACATTTTCTGATATTTTGATGAAGCGCCTTGGAAAACCCCAAGTTTGGAGGAGGGGTGCTATATAGACCTATAGGCCCTGTGCTTCAACCTTATCACCATTTTTAATAAAGGATGTCATATTGGCTTCCACAGCTATTACCATATTTTGTATTTGCCTTCTATCAATTCAGCACCAGATCATCTGGCCCTCCTGCCCACAGATTCCTGTCCCCCAGGGCAACCGCCAGAATTAACTCATTCCGGAAGTTAACTTACTGAATGTCAACAAATTGTTGATATTCAGCAAGTCAACATTATTTTAGTATTTATCTGCCAGAATTGGACATTTCCAAAACTAAGCTAATTTTTCATACAGTAGTTTTAAAATCTATTGCGACAAACAAAATGAACTTAGATTTAAAAAAATGAATTCAGATTTAAGCAAAATTTAAGTGAACCCAAATCTATTGTAAATCAATATAAATTCATTTATTTTTAATTTTGTTTAAATCTGAGTTCATTTTGTTTAAATCTGAATTGTTTTTGCTTGTTGCCATAGCTTTTAAAACTACTGTAGCAAATTATTAAGCCAGAATTGCAAAATTAAAAAGGAACAGGCATAATGTCAACACCATTTAAACAAAGGCTTATTTTTAAGCCAAAAAACTAATATAATTTACTATGAAAATTTAAGTTTCTTTGTACTTTTACATTAAGGTTGACTCCAGCAAGTAATATCTGGATATTGACCCCAAATAAGAATCCATAAATTTCTTAAAAAATATATAATATTCTAAAAATAACTACTTTTTATATTTTTATACTACTATCTTTATTAAATATATATTAATATAAGCATTGAAAAAAGACATATGTCAACTTTCATAGTGTTCTTTGTATTATTGAGATATTTACTGTTATTTTAAACTCACTGGATAAACTATAGCTTATTTCCTGAAGTCCGCTTAAGCCAAAACACATATGGTAAAACTAGAATTTATATATGTATTTGTTGTGTGTATACTTCTAGAAAGTATAATAAACAAGATAAGGGGATGATTTAAGAAGAGAATGATACTTTATTGGATATTAATATAGAATAATATATAGTATCATGACAAGCCACATACCATCCATGTACGTCACGGGGCTTATCTGAGTAATGTTCCTCTTAGGTCACAAGGTTTGTTCAAGTTGTGTTCCATTTAGGATCTGGATTAGGTGATCCCTGTAATAGATGGTCAACTGGTAATGGTGCCACCAGTTTACTGGCTGGCTGGTGAACCATTCAGTGAGCCATTTGGTGATCTACTCGGGGTGTTAATCCCCCAAGAGGGAGTAATCAAAGATGTTGCAACATATTTATAATGCCAGCTTTGTGTCAAATTGACGTGTCACCTAAATTCCAACAAAGGGGTTTGGCTAAGCAAACAAAGTGACATAATTTAAGCAAGATCTAATAGGAGAGTTACTATAAAAGAACGCTGCCTGCCTCCATGTCAATACCTTCACTGGTTTATTAGTAAAACACTGCCACTTAACAAAAAGCACACATACAATGGTATGATAATTCAGGCCAAAGTACCCAGGGCTGTACTTTAGACTTTCCTCTACAATCCCTATTATTTAGTTTTAATAAGCTACATATGCAAATCCTTAATTTTTTAAATTTAAAAATAATCAATTTTGGCCTTAAAAACCAACTCCAGAAAATATTAACTAAGCTTTATAAGTGATTTACATATTGGTTTTCTAGTTTAATGCTGACTGTCAGTATGCCAACAGTCAAAATTAAAGCGTTTTTATGCTGACAAACTAAATTAAATATTTTTGACTATTGTGACTACCAGAATGTCAAATTTTTATTTAAACATGGGTTTTTTCTATTCTTTACTAATAAACTAGCTCTAAAATTACTTTCCATACTTCTATAAACTATTTAATTAATAATAAAGAATAAAACAAGTGATTGTTATTTAATTTTGTTCATGTTTCATATGATTATTCTTACTTTATGAACTCTACTCTAATTATTGTAGGACAAATCTTCCAAGAAGCCACAAAAGAACCCCAAGTCAACCAAGAAAGTGTCCCAAGCCTCTGGAAAGGCCCAAAGTCCCTTTCCCAACAAAAAACCAGCCAAAGAGCCCTTAAAGAAACAGAAGACAAAGGAGAAGACCCCAGACTCTGAAAACAAAAAGCCCTCCCCTGACCTCTCCTCTTCTCAAAGCTGGTATTAATCAGAAGGAGATGAGGTTCCACTAAACAAGCAAGAAAGAAAGAAGATACCCAAGAGTCCAGAACCCCAGTCAAGCCCAGATGAATCAAGCTCAAAGGAATCAAGCCCCAAGGAATCAAGCTCATCCCTGTCCAGAAAGCGCAAGAATCCAACTCCAGATAATTCCCCTCCACCACCCAAAAAATCTGCACCTCCATCCTCCTCATCAAGTATCAATAAAGAAGATCCTGATGATTACCTGTCTGGCTATCATCAAGCACCTATTGGACCATGGGATCCCCTAAAGATTCACAATATATATAACATCAAAGGAGAGTTTAAGCTCCCAAAGAAGTTCCCTCAGTTTCCCCCTCTGATGTCTGTCAAAGGAGGTACAAGTTTAGTCTGTGATGGCTATGTTTTCAATTGCAACAATCAGAAGAGAGCAGGAAGAAGAAAGCATTATGTGTGTGAAGATAGAAGCTGCACTGCCAGGATCAACACAGAAGGATGGGATAGAGTCACTAGTGAAAAATAAGAGCACACATGCAATGCTCCAATCAATCTTATTGAAAAGCTTCAAAAGTGGTACCTCTACCAAATGGTCCCAGTTTCCAAAGATGTCAAGGCTTCTGATCTGGCAGTTAAGGCCACCACACACCTAAGTAATGAGAACCTGAAGCTCATCCATGATCTCAACCAGTTAGTGAAGTAAATATGTGACAAACACTGCAATCTATTCCCCCATAAGAAATCTGCCATGGTCCAAGGAGAGTTAGTCTGGACAGAGGAGTTAAAGATGCTCAATGGTGATGAGGTGTTCCTTTTATATGATGATGGGCCTACATCAGAGACAAGAAGTATATGCTATGCTATACAACAGAACCTGGAGCAGTTAAGAGATTCAGAGACCTGGTTATGTGACGGTACCTTTTCAGTATGCCCCCGCTCTTTTTACCAACTATGGGTTATACATTCCCTTATTGAAGGCAAGGTGCTCCCATTTGCCTACTTTTTTCTTGCTGGGGCAACAAAAGAGATCCACACAAGGGCCTTTAAAATCCTTCAGGAGGGCATCAAAGCCCTACCCAGTAATAAAAAGCGTCCTGTGACAGATCCAGGTCCAACCAGTATAACCTACCATTATCCTGCCCTTGATTCTTATTGCCATTACCTTCCTGTGACAAAGCTTCAAGGAGCTTTGCCTCCAGGGAGGCAATTTAATGGAACAACGCTTTATTGTCATTGCGCCAACAAGCCATGATCTCAACACTCTTTCCCTCTCTTGCCCTTAAAGCCTCAATTTCACAATTGGCCATTGCTTTCACTTATTGTAAAATTTATCAAATCCTACTAACAGTTTCCAAGAATCCCACACATAGATTTGATTTCATTGAGCAGGAGTCCCTTTTTTTGCAAAGTAACTGGAATATAATTCTTTGAATGCAGCTTTTACTTCCACCAAAGCCTCCTCAGACACAGTCTTGGTGACCTCCAGACTTGCCCAAGCTTCCTCCAGCAAACTTTGAGGAACTTCTTTCCTGGCAGCAGCGGTTTCCACACTTAGTACTCCAAATTTTTCTCTTTCAAACAATAACAAAGAAGACATAAAAATTGAAAAGTAATTGAGGGGAAAGCGTCAAAATTGACAATATATCTTAATTAAAATTGAGCTGTTTTTGCTTATATACAATTTGGGGCATATTTGGCTGAAAACCCCACCAATTCCTGAATCAACCTATGATTTGTATCACGTGGTCTATGACATTCAAGTCATCCAAACCTAGATCTTGACCTAAAAAATCCTCTGTAATTCTCAACCTATGAGAATTAACCTACAATGATAAAGAGTCACCTGACACCATTCATCCCAATGTATAATTTGGCATGGAGCTTCCTCAGCTCCTCGTGCCAAAACCCTGTGGAAACAAACATTCCAAAACTCAGCTATCAACGTTCCAACTGGGAACCAGCTGATCAAACCTAAACTCCTAGACATCATTGCCTTTATTTAGTTATTGTTACATTTAATGGTTTTTTGGGTTAAAAACCCATTAAAACGCTTCAAAACTTGAACAAGGCACCACCACAGCGCTTTTAACCTGAATTTGGGGGCTTACCCATGGTTAACCTTAACCAAACTTCTTGACACAGTCAAGGCAATTAAACAATATAATTAAATCCTCATTAATTATATTCCCATGAATTTATTAATTAACCTTCCCAGTTAAATAAATTGTTTTTGAGAAGCCTAGTCCCCAAGATTGCATTGGCCAATCTTACTTAAATTTTACTAGCTAGCCTCACCTGGCTAACCACCCATAATCTATTCTTTTATTAAATATAGATACTAATTTTCCAGGAATCTTCATATGAAGAATTCCAGTCAAACCTATCTACATGAAATAAATAGCAAAAACAGAACAACTTTATATTTTGGAGTATTTATTTGGCTAAATCATCAACAGTGTTTGTCGTACAGTCACAAGTCCTCCTGGCCATAAAAATAAAGCCAATCCAGATGATGATGAAAAGGATGAAGCCACCCTTGCTGCAGAGCAAGAAGCTCATGATAAAACACTTGGCCCCTCAACTATAATCATGGACTATGAAACTGCCCAGTATTACACTTTTGTAAATACTTTTGATGGAGAGGTCCAGGGGTGTTTTCCCATCATTTACAGGCTGTCAACAGGCAATTAAAGGGTTTACCTGAGCTCAGCAAGATCCACTGTCTAGATAAATCAGGAAGAAGTAAGTTCTTAATTCAGCATTCTGTAGCACTAGCCTTTTTAAAGCCAGAGAATAATGGGCAAGCCTTTAACCTCCAATGCCAGGATCCATATTCCAAGAAACATGAGTATGCCTTCTACCCTTTCATTGAATATTATGAACCAAAGTGGATTGGACGTAAGGTCACTAAGCGCCAGAGCAAGCCCAGAGCCAAAGCCAACTGGAACTGCTACCAGGCAGTTCTTAAGGATGAGATGAAAAATACTTCATATTTGGAGGGCTGGCATAAGCATATCACGTCATCCTTTGGAATCAAGCCCAGATACAACACCTTCTACAAGCGCCTCAAAGTCCAACAGGGGAAGACTGTTGCATCCATCAGGGATATTGAGAACTGCCCATCCAAGAAGAAGAGAACCACCAAAGAGTAACAATATAAAGAGAAGATCAAGGACGTTGTGAAGGCCAAATATAAGCTTTCAGAGATTGGGGGATATATCAAGAAGATTTCCACAGTTCTTAATGGCAAGCAGGTGATCACAGTCTAGCTTTTAATTAAATTTATTGAGTATTGCCTAATTTTGTATATAGTTCTTATATGTTCAGTATAATATTTTTAGATAAATAGTTATTATAAATAACTCATTAATAATTTATGATACTGTTTTTATAAAATTGGTTAATTTTCTATTGATAGCTTGATGCCTTAGGCTGTATTATATGGCCTAGATTGGTATTTTACTAGTAAATTATATGTTTTTTGTAGTTTTCAATATAGAAAAAACTTTATATTACTGTCTCTGATTATTTAATTTTTCCCTATAATATGTAAATTTTTATGCAGTACCTTTTTGTATATTAGTTTTATGTATCTTTATAAGTGGGAAAATATTTTATAGTAAAGATAGCTAATTTCATAGTGAATTATTTTTGAGGTGTATTTTTATGAAATTTTTTAATTGTTATGTATAACTTTTTAAGGACTTTTTTAAATCTATGTTGTCACATTACCCTAAAAAGTATTTTGAAGCTTATTTTTTATTAAGTAAAATGTTCAGGAAACATGTTTCTGCTTATTAAAAAAGTGTTGAATTTTAGTAGTCTGCATGAGTAAAAAAATAATTCTGACTTTCCAATGCTGTTGATATTAAAGTATTTTTAATTTTGATTGTTGAAATATAGTAAGTCAACTTGTGGAATGTGTTAATTCTGGTGGTTGCCTCCCCCAGGTGTTCCCTTTGGCCCCATTTATTTCTTGGAGTACCCATTAAAGCCTGAGTATAAGGACTACACCCCAGAAAGGATACTCAAATTATATCCCTTGGCCCATATAAAATCCACAACTAGAAACAAAATTCATGGCCCCTGGATTCTCTCAGAACCCAAGCTGTTTAAAGGCAAGTTCAACTTCTTGCCCACCTACCACTTTGATATGGAACCCCCTTTGACCCCCAAGCCAATGCCTGCCTCCTCTCCCAACCTACCAACTGATTACACAAGCAAGCTGATAAGGATTGTATATATCACCCTCACTGGGGTAATTGACACAATAATCCCGGCTGCTGGCCTGTGGTTCTGTGTGGAGAAGTCTATGTCCTACCTTATAAAGTTAGCTCCAATTGTAAATTCACTGCCCCCTTTGGCCTTGGATAGGACTGTCTTTCCTTGTCGTACAAAAAAACTGCTCAAAGTCCAGCAAAACCACTTAATTCACTCAAAGATTTAGCCCACACTGTGGATGAAAGATTTGTGTTAGCGTACTCTGTGGACTCTCCAGCATTTACTGCCCCATCAATAGAGGAAACCCTAATTAATTTGGATTACTTGCTAGCTTGGTGTCGACCGTTATTAAGGAGTATTAAGACGGGCCAATCAAACGGCTCCACACTGGCTTCCCAAGAGTTCAATGGTCCCCAAATGCCTGGCCTCAACTACAGCCAATCAGGTGGCTCTCTGGAAATTGGTGTGAAACTCTTCAGCTCCCCTGACCCAGGTCAGCAAAATTTCTCCTCCGCCCAATCAGATCCTGGTTTATTGGTCATGTGATTGAATTCCTGACAAACCCATCCCTTAAACATAGCCAGGGGACTTTTAGTCCCCTGCTTGTTGATTTTGAAATTACATTAAAGTTTGGTTTACCATTGCTATATCTCTCTTATAAATTTAATTTGGAAGCTCTGTTTTGGGTTTCCTGTTTGTTTTAGAAAGTGTTAGTAGTTGTCCTCTTTAATCTTACCTTTAATTGGCATGGTTTGAACCCTGTTGTCCTTCTGGAGCTCCTGGAAGAAGAAGTGTTAGTGTATAGTTATTTTAATACTTACGCTTGCTCTTAAAACCTAAACCAACTTGATCCTCAGTCTCTAGTTGTTTTTAATATAAATACCTACTTCTACTTGAATTTACCATGTAGTTTTTGTTTGACTTTGAGTCCGCCTTTGCTTCTATATTGAGAATACAAGGTTCCCAAGACCTTGTTGAAGGTATTCCATTATCCCATAAGTTCTAGTTAGCCTTGTTTGCTGTTGGAACCCCAAGATTGGTGAAAATTATATATGTTAGGCCTCAAATTTGCACTGTTGGAATCCAAATTTTCCAGAGAATTTTATGATGATACTCCCAGTCATCAAATTTGAAGTGTTTACCCTGGCCCCCTTTTTGCTACTACTCTGGTCTACTTCCCCAAATTGGTGGCTACTCCTCTCCACTTTGGCATGCCTTGTGAGTGATGGTCTCTCTACCCTTCTGTCTCTTCCAGGTAACTTCCTCACTTCTGGCAAGGTCATAGTCAAGAGCCTGACTTGTGACAGCCTGGATTTGCGCTCTACCAAGTCCTCCTTCTCTGTTCCCAGTCCCAAAAGTCCTTCCTTGTCCCCCCCTTTGGTGTAGGATGGTACAGATTCTGTCCCTCTGCAGGAGATGGAGATCCTTCCTTCTGTCCCCTCTTGTGCCCCTTGGTTGGTTACTGGCTTTATGTTGATGGGTTTGAACTCCTACTTCCCTCAACTGTCCCTGGTGTCCTCCCTCTGGTCCCCTCTCAGAGAGGCCTTCCCAGTGATTCACTGGATGATATCTTGGTGGTTTGTCCTATCAGGATGGGAGCCAAACTTAGTTAGTTTAGCCCCCCTTTCTCACACTGATCTTGTGGTGGGCTCTGCCTGCTAAACCTGCAGCCTGTGCGTTCCCAGAAAATGACAGGCCAGCTGCCCAAGGATAGATCCCTGACATTATGGCAATCTACAATAAATCTGGTAACCTGAGCCCTAAGATGTTATTTATTCTTGGGGCATCTTGCATGTTTTTTGCTACGATAATCACTTATAACACCTTTAAGTTGACCAATAATGCTATTTCTTCAGTATGGAAGAAAGTAGACCCCCAATGACCCAAAGATAAGACCCATCATCAAGAACCAGTCAAAAGTACCTTACTCCCAAGTAAAAAAAATTATTGTTGACCTGTCAGTCACTAATGTTGAGATGCCTCAGATGGGCATGATCACCCTCAAAGAAGCTTGTCAAGCTATGCCTGTGCTGCGCCTACATTTCTAAGCCAACACCCCTGCCTAAACCAATAATACTGAGAAGGTATTGGGAGTGGCAGTTATACTCTCTGGCAACACTCTTGACTGGTTTGGTAAAGCTACCCAGGAGGATGTGGAGTTCTAGGTAGACTACGCCAAGCTTGAAGCCAAGCTCATGGCCACAGGGAAAGATTATGGCACCAGATAATATGCACTGAACTTCCTATTAGAGATCTGACAGGGGAACTGCCCAATCCAGACCTATATTGATGAATTCCTAAAGCTGGAAACCCAAACCCTGCTTGAGAACAAACTGGCTGCAATCATCTTCTGCAAATTTGTCAACCTGGCAATGAAGAACCTAATGAAGCACCACCTTCTCTCCCTTCCTTGTCTTGGATGAATTGGTCCCCCTATGCAAAGGACTCAGCATGAACCAATAAGGTACCAGCAGTACCTCATTCTGCCCAAGTCAAACCTCCACACCAAACAGAACAGGGATGACCCCTGAATAACTCCAGAGACACTAAAGAGAAGGACTCTTTTTCCACTGTCACAAAGCAGGCCACCTGACTAGAGCCCACCCCAAAAAATGCTGCTCCCATCTTGCTAGCACAAATAAACACTTCTTCTAAGTCCTACAAATTTATATTAGAATCATTTGACATCAATGGAACCCTTTGGAAATTAAAGGTTTTCATAGACACTGGGGCTGACAAGACTTTCATTGACACAGACCTAGCTCATGAGTTAGGCTTGATGGTGTCCAATAACTGCCTACAGATCATCATGGGAAATAGCACTCTCAACAAGAGATTTCAGTGCAAACAAGAACTTCCCCCTAGTGATAGTGAACAATAGCTACCCCTTGCCCCTCATCCTGTTGAAAGGGTTGACACATCCCCTCATCCTGGGAGATTCCTGATCTGACAGGCATGAACTTATCCTCAATTACTAAGTGTTGAAAATGGGAGTACACCAGCAGATTCAACAGAAAATTTGTGAGGCAGGGGCACACACTTGCTATATGCCTTTGAATGTGAGGATTCTCAAGAAATTGGCCAACCTGATTTATAATGAATAGCTTTATTTAATCCTATACAAGTAGGTAATAATCCTCCCCCTGGCGTTTACTACCAACACCTTATAGGGGTATTCTCATATCAATAATTCTTAGTCACTGGCAATGTCTTCTAGGAAATTCCAGCACACTGTAGAATCTTGGTTGCGTTGGCAAAAAAGGGGCATCTTACTATTTTAGGGCACAATCCTGCAATGCCTAGAACAAGGACACCCTTTGCTAGCACATTAATCAGTGATTCTTTTTAGATGTATAATCACTTCTATATTTGTCCTTGATTGGAAGTAAAATCAACCAGTTGAATTGAGTCTGGCGCCTTGGCGTAATTCCATCTCAAAGCTGCATATTGGCGCTCAATGTTAATTTTTTTGGTACTCTGGCACTTGAAAATAATTGTGCTGGTGCCCCAGTGCTTGATTATTAGGGTGGTGGCAACGTAACATGATTAATCATTGATGGCAACGTCATGAGCCACTAAGTGTACATTTATTAATATAATTTTAGTGACACTAATTTATGAAAGGGTAAATAATTGGCCCTTATCAATTTGTCATTAATTGTCTGATAAATTAGGCTTTTCACAATCCCCAGTCAACAATTCTTCACACCAAGAACAGACTGTCACCCTGGGAAGCCCGGCAAGAAATGATACTGTACCTTCCTGCATAAACCATAAAGAGTCTCCTGCTCCCAAATTCATGACCATTCAGATGAAGCCCAGTGTGGGAGTCCTCCCTGCACCTTTAGTAAAATGGAGTCATGTCTTTGAAAAAGCAGCCACAACCCAACTCCCAGAACATTCCATATACAACCATGCCATTGATCTCTTTCTAAACACACAACCAAGCCAAAGACCTATATACAGCTTCAACCACAAAGAACAGGTAGCCCTCAAGAAATACCTTGAGGAAATGACCACCAAACAGTTTATCAGAGTATACAAGGCGCCCTGTTCTTCACTTATGCTCTTTGTGGGAAAGAAAGATGAGGGCATGAACCCTTGCGTGAACTACCAAAAGCTGAACAACATCACTGTGAAGAACAGATACCCAATCCTGAACGCCAACAACTTATGTGATATACTAACAGGAGCCCAAGTATAATAAAAAATTGACCTCTGCAACGCCTTCAACCAGATATACGTCAAGAAAGGCAATGTGTACAAAACAATATTAAAGACCAGATATGGCCTGCATGAATACCTAGCTATGCTTTTTGGCCTCTGTAATGCCCCAAGCACATTCCAAAATATGATCAACACAGTTCTAGGAGAATAACTCAATCGATTCTGTGTGACCTACCTCAACAATATCCTCATCTACAGTAAAACCCATGAAGAGCGCCTGCGTCACCTAGACCTGGTCCTAAGCAAGCTCTTACAAGCAAAATTACATGCCAATCTCAGCAAGTGTGAATTATTCCAGTTGGAATTGGAGTTCATGGGCTACTTAGTGAAGACTAGAGGATTTACAATGGCCCAAGACAAGGTGAACGCTGTAACCTCCTGGCCCATTCCCAAGTCTTGCAAAGAGGTCAGGAGATTCCTAAGACTGATCAACTACTGCAGAGATTTCATCAAAATATTTCTCTCATTACATTGCCACTGACTAGACTATGCTCAGATAAAGTCACCTTCACTTGGACCAACAAAATGCACGGCCTCCTTCAAGTCTTTGAAGGCAGCCTTCACAACTGCCTTTGTCCTTGCCACACCTGATCCGTCCAAACCCTTTATACTGGAAACCAACACATCCAACTTTGCAGCAGACATGGTCCTTCTTCAGGAAGGAGGGGATGGTATGCTACATCCTGTAGCATATTACTCCAAGAAGATGCTTCCAGCCAAAGGAAACTACCCAATCTACGGCAAAGAGATGCTTGCTATCATGAAAATGTTGGAGAACTAGTGCAGATACCTATGTAGTACCAAGTTCCCAGTAAAAGACCTCACTGACCACAAGAACTTGGGCTATTTCTTTAAACCACACCAGCTAAACCAACAACAAGCAATATAGGCCTTAGAACTAGCTGACTACGTCCTCATCATTGACTACAAACCTGGGAAGGTCAATGTGGTCCCTGACGCCTTGAGCAGGAGAGCCAACCTGATTCCCTCCTCTACAGAAATCAAGGACTGCAACACCCATATACTATTAGACCCTGCCAGCCTGGGAATACAACTGATGTACTTGAAGATTTCCACAATCAAACCCAATATGATAGGAGCTCAGAAACAAGACACTTATTCAACCAAACTAGTTGAAGCCCTGACAAAGGACCTGTATTGCCATCACTCAAAGAAAGGCTACTCCCTGAAGGCGCTACCTTGCTGCTCCACAACAGAATATATGCACCCTAGGGCCCAACCCAAACCAATATATTGATTGACTACCACAATTCAGAGATGACCAGCCAATCTGGTAGACACAAATCCCTCCTAAGTATCAAGCAGAACTACACATGACCAGGTATGGCAAAGGAAATAGCAGCCTACATCAATGGCTGTGAAACCTGTGGAAGAACCAAGACACATTGCTCAAAGCCAGAAGGATTACAAAGACATCTGGACATTCTGCTGGATCCTGGAAGTCAGTATCAATGGATTTCATAATGGAACTTGCCCCCTCAAAATCCTTTGACATGATCCTAGTCATGGTTGACTGTTTCACCAAAATGGCCTACTTTGTACCAACCACCGCTCATTGCACAAAGGCAGAAACCGCACAATACTTCCACAATTGTATCCTCACCCAGCACAGGACACCCAAAGAAATCATCACAGACAGCGGACTCCCAATTTAATTCAAACTACTGGACACAGGTGATGAAAAATTTGGGAATCAAACACTGTGTATTGACCTCTTACCACCCACAAACCAACAACCAGACCAAGAGGGTGAACCAAATACTCAAACAATACCTCCAATACTACACCAATGCAGACCAAGTAAATGGGCTAATATGCTTCCTATGGCCCAGTTTGCCTACAACATCAAGGACCACACCTCCCCTGACATGTCCCCTTTAAAAGCCAACTATGGGTTTGATCCCACCTGGGACCCCAAGATTGGCAAGAAAGAAGCCAACACTAACAGACACACCTGGATTGAACAGATCCACAACACACAAAATATCTTCATAGCCAACCTGAACCATGCAATGAAAACATATAAAGCCTTTTCCAATTGTAAACAAACCCCTGTTCAACCCCTGCAAGTTGGGGAAAAAGTGTACATAGACTCACAGAATGTACCCCTACATGTTCCCTGTAGGAAACTATCTCACAGAAGAAGCAGCCCCCACAAGATCAGCAAGATATTTGGGGAAGTAGCCTTCAAACTAGACCTACCCCCACCTGAAAAATCCACAATGTGTTTCACCACTCTCTGCTTTTCAAAAAGGATGTTAAATCACTTCCCCACCAAAAACTCAAGACAGCACCCCCAGCCATCTAAACAGGTCTCTCCAAGGAATATGAGGTTGAATACATACAGAGTGTCAAGGATCTGGATGTACAAGTATTCTGGCTATCACCAACCCACTTAACATCCAGACATTGTCCAGTTTGGTACCTTTCTAATATACAGTTTAACATGCCAGAAATGACAACAAAGCAATATCACATGACTTTCCAAGTATCCAGCAACTCAAACACATCCTGCACGGGACTAACCCCTAGGTTTGCTCTAACTAAATCTCCGCTACAGCTAAAGTTACATAAGTCTAAAGTATTATACAATTAAATATACTTCTCTTCTTATTAATTTCATATTTGAAGCTTTTCCAAAAGGCTCTCCTTATCAAGAGCAACAGAACCCACTACCAAAAACCCCAGTACTACTCCAAGTGGAAAGGCTACCCAATATAGGAAAGCACACAGAAACCACAGAGCAACCTGGCAAACACCAAGGAAGCCATCCATCTCTACTTGCACAAGAAAAATCTGAAGGAGGGCCATTAGGGAAAGAATGAGATGGTGTCAGGATTAAAAAATCTCCATCTTTGGAAAACCAGGCTCAGGAACAAGATTTGTTGGAAATTGCACCATTAATGCTATTTTGATATGGCCTTTGAATAATGATATGTGCAAAGATTTGGTTGGTTTTGATTTCAACTTCAGTCTTTCCTTGCCTTCCATAAATGGGTTGACATCAATGTCCACCCATTCCAGAATATCTTACCTGTCTTTGACTGATCCTGGTATGACCTCATCCCAATGTGACTCCTTCTGCCACTCTGTCTACCTAATGAGTGATCATTGACCCTTGTCTACTATTTAAGTAGAAGAACTTCTCCTAATAAAGATAAGTTTATCCACATTTGTGTTGGCTTTTGTATTCTTCAAGCCTTTTCCTTTCCTTTTTGACAAAATAAAACCATCTTTTTGTATTCCAGGAAATTAGGGTATGTGCACTTAATTTTTCCCTGAAGGCTAACCCAAGGCTAGCTTCAAACCTTAAATCTTTTTTTATAAAGATTTCCCACTGTGTCCTCCTGGATGTTATCCCCAGGAGCTAAACATGACAAAATGGTGCTCACTACAGGGGCTGCAAGCCCCTTGGCTACTTTGTTCCCCTGCGCATTCTCTGATTTTTCTCTCTTTGTTACTGAAGTAACTGAGCCTCCTAAAGTTTTGAGTCCCTTGCTTGAAGATATTACCAACTCCCCCAATACTCCTATGGTAATGGTGTTGTTGCCTGGGCCTTTCTGGCCCCCTCCCATCTTTCTCTCTTAACTATGAGCAAGCTTGCACTGCCACACACTCCCTCCTTTATACTGGCTCAGTGGTCATGCATACTATTCCTGGTCTCTGCCCTGGTTATGCTTCCAAGGACCTGTACTCCTTTCTGCTGGATTTTGACCTCCCCTGTTTTGACAGAGTCCAAGGAAACCATTGGCATGTTGGTAAATCAATTTATCCAGCCCTCCTGGGTCCATCATCAATTAGAGTTGGGGTCTCAAAATCAACTTCTGTCTGCTGTGGCTTCTGCAGTAACTAACAATCATGTACATAAAATGACCTATCAGGAATGGAAACACAGTCTCTTTGCTTGCATTTCTGACAATCAACATGATTTATTGGCCTCTCCAAAGTATCTGACCTCATTGCTAAACACTTTTTGCTTCTCTCTCCCAGGATATATCAGAGATTGGCTTTGTGAATTAGATGACCATCATGCTACTTGGCAAGGAAAAATTGAAGCAACCCTCTTGAAGTATTGACAAGACTTTGAGACCTTGGTTGGTGAGCTCAATCAGTTTTGTAAACACATCAACACTCAGCAAGAGTTGGTTAGGGCACACATGAACAATTTGGGTCATCAACTACACCAACAATACATCTTAGACAAGGTCACTCTAGGCAATATCCTACGTCAAGTTCAGACTTACGTTGACAACAAGGTAGCCTCAGTAGAAATGGTACCACCTACACCTTCTGCTGAAAACCCTTCTGCATTTGAGGTTAAGGTCTGGGAGGCTATAAGTGAACTCAAAGCCACCACTCAACAACAGGCCTCTACTTTTAACCCTCCTCCAGTGGAGTCAGTGCCTGAACCTTGCATCATCATCCTGACAGATTAAGTAGCCACATTACAAGGTGAGATTGCATACCTACGTCAACGCCTCTCTGACCAGGAAGATTCTTCCTCTGAATCTGATGGCAAAGGAGAGGTGGAGACCACTGATGTCCCTGTTTATGAAGATCACAGATGCTGCCATTGTCTGGAGAGGCAACCCTGCATCAATTGTGCCCTTGCCTTAGATAACTCAGCAGCAGTTACTAATGAAGTTGCTGACAGACAAGATGTACTTGAAAAAGAAGTTCAGAGCCTTACCTACCTAACTAAAACTATGAATGAACAGGTTAATCCTTTGGTGTCTCAGGCTACTGTTTTAGCCACCTGGCTTAATGAGATTGCAGGTACCTTGGCTGTCCAAGAGATGCAATTTGGCAAGCTTGGAACTATTGCACCAACTGCCAGAGACATTGGAGGGCAGAACAGTTCTACTTTGGACACTTTGGAAGAAAGCCTTCAACTCCTGTGGGCTAGACAACCTGCCGCTGAATCTGAGTTTGAAGGGAACCCCCATATCAATGTTCTTAATCAGGGTGAACATAGCCAGTCTACCTCATTGACTATTGATACCAACTATAAATCCACGTTCAAGCAAATCTTTGACTCTAAGACCTCCACCATTGCTGCTTTCTTGATAATCTATGAAACTGCCATGCAAAGGGTTAAAAATGATCTTAATAAGGAACACATCTTTACCTGTCTAAATACTACCTGTCAAGAGGGTATGATTCCTGAGCTCCTGTTCATAGTTACTTGGGAGGATATGAAATGCCTCCTGATTGAAGAATTTGGAGGAGATCTTAGCTTGGAGGTCAAGAAAGATGCATTTATGTACATTGCCTTTAAGCCCAAGGAAACCCTGGCTGAGTTTTCTGACTGCTTCTATATTGAAGGACAACAGTTAATCACCAGTCATCAGTTAACCCTCTGTGAAGCTTACAAAGCATGTTCAAACACTTTGAAAGTGAACCAGCTTCTATGCCTACACTTTAAGGCACACAAGGCTTTGCTTGCTCCCATGAAGAGTATTAAGACGCTCTTGCAAGACATGCATTTGACCCATGGGGGTACAGTGGTACGTGAAAATAAAGCCAGTAATGCTGGGACTACCTCTTGTACACCGCACATTATAATGCTGGGGTCAGGTAAAAGACTAAGAGGCAAGGTTGTCATAACTTTGGCCAAATAGGGCATCATTTGCGTACTTGCACTAATCCCTGAGTGGAAGGTTGTGACCCCAAGGAACAGGCGGTAAAAGAGAGGTCAGCTTAGAGATGGAGACGCTCTCTGCTAACCAATCTCCCCTGTCTCCCCCTGATACTCCTTCTGACAAGGAATCTTCCCCCTCAGCTGGTCCAACTATCCTTCACCTATTTCACAATCTCTCCAGTGATTCCAAACCCAAAGATTCTGATAGTGAAGAATCTGATAGTTATGGCTACTCTGTTTTGGCTGTTCTAGAAACTTTGTCTATCCCTTACAAGCTTCTCTCAGGGAAAATCACACCTAATACTTGCCCATCTCCTGATGAAGCTAAGGCCATGATGGCTTGTCCTTATCTAGCTTAGGATCACTGACCCCCTGTCTTAGTTGACTATTTGGAAGAAGCTGCTGAGCTAGCTGAGGCCCTCTTCCAGAATGTTACTGTGTCCCTATCTTTGAAAACTGTATACAAGGAGATTCCTGCCTTGAAGTGCATGTTGGTAAAATAAGAAAAGGAACAGGAAGCAGCACAAGATGCCCAGGCTGTCTTATCTCCTTTTGGAAAGGATACCACCCACGTAGAAGTATCCATTCAGAAATTCAAGATTAAGGCCATCCTGGACACGGGTTCTCCTGTCAACTTGTATCCTCCAAGTTAATGAAGAAACTCAATTTAGCTCCTGATATCAACTATACTCAGTCTTATGAAGCTGCTGGTATGGCTCAGACTCAAGCTTATAGCGCCTAATCTTCCTTGCCAACAAGGTTTAGAAAGCTCCTTATTGCATCCCCTGCTGTTGTTTAAAAAAGCTCTGACCTTCTAGTAGGCACCCAATTTCTTTAAGAGTACATCAGGATTGTCAATCTTTGAGATGGGTATCTGTGGAAACTATGGTAAGTTTGACTTCCTGGTGATCAACTCCCTGGTACTTGACACTTTGTCAAGTACCAGGGAGTCAAGTGTCGCATATGTGAATCTATTAGTATTTTTGGCTTAACTGATTTTAAGCTAATTTTTACTAGTAATTTAGGGGGTTGAAACCAAAAACCAAGGTTAAATTTACCCAAACTTAACTCTGTTTAATAATTCAGTTAGCTAAAATACCAATTTAAGGGGCAATTTATAAGTAAATTTACTAATAGAAATAAAAACCTGTGTTCAACACTCTAAAACAAAAAGTGACCAGTTTGACACTTTTTAAGCCAAATTTTAATTTTATTAATAGATTACATATGCACTTATATAAAATTTGTTATTTACTGTTATATTTTTATTATTAGTGTCCATAGTTGTCAATTAGGCTCTCAAGCACCACTATACTGGATTTAGTGGTATAGACATTAATCAAATATACCACTTGTTTTACATTATGTCATTCCTGGGTTTGTGGATTAAGTGGTGCCACATAAATTAAGCCCAGTTTATTAAAAGATTTCATATGTACTTTATAAAAAATGGAAGCTTGACTCCCCCTCTGTTTGACTCTATCCACTTGCCACCCAATTGGTTTTGGATTTAACTAATCAAAGGCTTGGAATTAAGGCTAAATTAATATGTGACACACTATGAGCGCCTTTTGACACTCACCCACTTGACACTTTAACTTAAGGATTATTACAGAGAGCTTCTTAACATTTTAACCAACACTATGGTAAATAAGTCACTCCCAGCTTCTCACAGCACAAATTAAACACCAATAAACACCTTCCTAATCATTTACTTTTTTAACTTATGTTGCATTTTTTATTTTTGAGCATATGAAACTGCCTTGCTTTTGGGTTAACTTTCAAACCAGTTTTAAATTTAAGCAAGTTTTATATGTAAAAAACATAGTGAATTTGATTTTTCTGCTTGACTCCAGCATACTTGACAGTGAGAATTCAGCTTTTCCCAGCTGATTGACAGTGCCAAACTCAACACTTTAATATGTTTTATATTTTCAACTCCCAGTAAAAAAATTCCATTTAACAATTTTTTTTACAATTTTAATCTACTACTTTTCCTGCTACTCTACATATAATTTTTATATATTTTTTATATATTTTTTAATTTTTAATTATAATTTTACATTGATTTAGCACTAAGATGTTATGCTGAACCTAACATCTTTTATGCTTCATCATAAATTCACTTATTTTCTATGTTTTAACCTTTATATCTATACTTTGAGTTTCTATTTTGCTTCTCTTTACTTTGTTATGTTTTTTCTTGATAAATAAAGCTTTATTTGCATACTTTATTTAACTTTTATTTTGCTTTACCTCTGTGTTTATATCTTTCATACTGTTTTATTTATAAAACTAAACTTTTCTTTAGCCAAAATCATCCAAATCCAATAAGCCTACCAAGCGCCAAGCCTCCAAGAGCTCCAAGGAACCAGCCACCACCCCAAGCGTGTCAAGAAGCATGAAAAGGCAAAGTCTCCAACTCCATCTCCCCACTCCATCTCCTCCCACTCCACCCTCATCTTCAACTTCCTCCCCCAATTCCTCAAATAAAAGTGATGACTCCCTCACTGAAAAATCTTTTTACAAGTTAGAGGCCAACTCTGAATCAACCAAGGAGTGCTTTACCAAGAAGTCAAAGGCTGACAAGGAGCCCACCTCTTCTTCTGGTAAGAAAAAGGAGGCATTCAAGCAGGCCTGAAAGAACCCTTCCCCTCCTCCTCCTGATAATATCCCCCCTCCCTCATCTGACCCCCAGGATGAGCCTGAGGAATATTCCAAGAAGTTCAAAGCTTCTGGTCATGTGGCTTGGGATCCACTGGCCCTCCACAATATCTGCAATGTGGACAGAGAGTTCAAAGTCCCCAAGCGCTTTCCCTGTTTTCCCCCATCATGTCAGTAAAAGGCGGCCCTGGCTACGTCACAGATAATTTCCATTTTCAACCGTATTAATCAAAAGCGCGCCACCAAGAGCAAGGAATTTGTATGTGAGAATAAGACTTGCAGGGCCCAGCTGAACACCAAGGGTTGGGAGCAGGTTACTGCTGAGAAGGGGAGCACACCTGTGAGCCCCCAATCACCAGATCACTTGTATGCTGAAGTGGTACCTTGTCTAAGTGATCCCCACCTCTGCCAACCTCTGCGCTTAGATCTGGCCATCAAGGACCTTCAACACTTGCAGCCTAACAATCTTAAGTTGGTGCCCACCCAGGAGCAACTTGTTAAGTTCATCAGAGACAAGAGAATTGCTGCCAATCCCCCCTCCTCCCAAGGCTTCTGATGTCCTCTCTGAGCTTACGCTCACCCAGGAGCTCAAGCAGCTTCCAAGTGGGGAGCGCTTCCTTCTTCACAACTATGGGCCCAGGCTTCAAGGACCACATAATATGCTACACAACTCAGAAGAACCTGATGGAGTTAAAAAAGGCGTCAACCTGGCTAGTTGATGGTACCTTTTCCACTTGCCCCTAGATGTTCTACCAGCTCTGGATGATCCATGCCCAGATTGACATCCAGGTGATTCCACTTGCTTTCTTCCTTCTCCCTGGGGCTACCAAGGCCATCTACACCTGTGCTTTATACATCCTTTGCCAAGCACTTTATCTCCTTCCTGACAGCAACAATGCCAAGAATACCCCCTACACCTGTGCCAACCCTCCTGCTGCTGACAAGGACTAGGCCACCCTGGACTTGGAGGAAAAGGTAAAGCTGAGAGCTCTGGGGCCTCACATTTGCATCATGGACTTTGAGCCTGCTCCTTTCAATGCATTTGAGCAGCTGTTTAGCAGGGAGGTGCAAGGGTGCCACTTTCACTTCCGCCAAGCAGTTTCTTGGAATGTGCAGGCCTATTCCAAGCTTAGTAGGTTGAGCCAGAGGGACACTTTGGACACCTGAAAATTTATGCTTGTACAATTTAGTGCCTTGGCTTTTTAAAGCCAGAGCACACTGCGCAGGGGTTTGAGGCTCTTTCAAAGGATTCCTACATAGCAAAGCACTTGGAGTTCAAGCCTTTCCTTGAGTACTTTGAGCCCCAGTGGATTGAGAAGGTTGCCACGCAGAGGCAAGGCAAGGCCCGCACCAAGGCCAGTTGGAACGTTTACTGGGCGGCCATCAACAGGGAGCTCAAGACCACCTCGGCACTAGAGGCTTATACACAAGCATCTTAAGGTCAACTTTGGTTTTCATCCAAAGCTCAATAGGTTCTTCTCCCTCCTGCATCATGAGCAAGAGAAAACCATCTCCAAGCTCAGAGATCTTGCCAACTGCATCCCCCACCAAGCCTACAACCCACTCCACCCTATTTACCAAGGCCATCCAGCGTGCAGCCAGAACAAGTATAAGACCTCTGAGCTTAAGCAGCAGCTTGAGCTTATTGCCACTGACCTCCTGGAAGGGGCTAAAATAAAAAGGGGAAAGAAGGATGAAGAGTAAAATTGCTTGCTTGCTCAGTTATATGATTTTAACTTTTAACTTTTTAGCTTTAATTTTTATTTTTTAGTTTTGATCTCTCAGTTTTTAGTTTTAACTTTTGATTTTTTGATCTAATTAGATAGTTCTGATTATTTTATGTGTACATGGTAAGTTTGAGATGAATAGTTATAGTTGAAAGTGATTGAAATATCTTAATTTTTGTTAATTTACTAATAAAACATAAAATATTCACATTTGTACTTATATGAACTATATCAAATAAATATTGATATTTCTTCCTATTTAAAATAACTTTTAGTGCTGTGCTTATGTTTATTCTTGGTTAATTGGAATTTTTTTATGGTAATCAAAATTTTTTTATAATAAAGAGTGTAAATTACATAGTAAAATGAGAAACATTTTCTTATTTCTCCTTATTCACATGAGTTTAAATACACTTTTTATTACATTTTTGAGCTTTCTGGGGTCACTTTAGTATACCATAGATGCAAGGCTTAATTTTATAATAAATTTTTTCAGTACATCAAGATCTTTCAATTAAAAAAGTGTCAATTTCCAGTTGTCAATCAAGGAAAAAGCTGAATTCTCACTTTACTATAGTGTTGAGCACCAGGGAGTCAATTGCCAGGGAGTTGAACTTACTACAATTGCTGTATCTGTCCCTATTAGGATATGAAGTCCTGTTGATATTTGATGAGCCTCCATGCATCCCCAGCAAGCAACTTAGATGTGTGTCTCAAATACCCCATGAGAATATTCTTGCTGAAGTATAAGAATCACTCTTCTAATATGAGCTCCCCACCTCCTGCTTGCCCTGCTGAAGAAAGGGTCCCTTTAATTGCTCCTGCAGCTGTCACTATCCCTCCTGGCTCTCAAGTGATCATTGATTCTCAGATATCCTATGAGTTTCCTGAGAAGTTGTTCTTAGATTTGTACTCTCCTGAATCCCTAAATCACAAGAAACCTCAGCTGTGCCCTGGGATTCTGGACCAAACTCATTAGGAACCTGTTCAAATACTGCTATCCAACCTGACTTCTTCATCCATGCAGGTTTTATGAGGCCAAATTATGGGGCATAGTTGCATCCTAGGAGCAGAACAAGTGACTTCTCTTTACCCCTTTGGGACATTCAGCAACTTCAACTTTCCAGAAGGAGACCCCCAAGTGCTCTCTCTATTTACTGCTGCTGATTTCCTGCAGATGTCTCTTATTCAACAAAAGAATTTATTAGAGCTTCTTGATCAGTTCAGCAACATCTTTGCCTCTGGGCCCAATAACTATGGCCTAGCAAAAGGTGTTATTCATCAAATTGATAAAGGTGACACTTCTCCCTTTTGTGTCAAACCCTACTGCAGTAGTAGGGTAGAAGATGCTCAGGTTTCCAAAGAACTAAAATAACTTTTGGATGCTGGACTTATAGCTCCCTCTCAGAGCCATTGGGCCTCCCTCTTGCTGATCCTTAAGAATAAGGATGGAGGCCACCATATTGTGATGGACTATCACTGCTTAAACTCTCTTACAAAAAAGGATTCATACCTGCTGCTAAGAATTGATAATGCCTTTGACAATTAGGAGGTTTGAAATTCTTCTCTGCCATAGATTTAGCATCAGGATGTTGGCAGGTTGACTTGTCCCCAGAATATTGTGAAAAGGCTGCTCTTATCATGTCATAGGGTCTTTATGAACTATCCTAAATGCCTCAAGAGCTCTGCAATGATCCTGCCAGCTTCTAATGAGCCATTTACTCCAATATATGAGACTTGAAGCTCTCCTGCGTAATTTTATATCAGGATTATATAAAAGTGTTCACCTTCACCTTCACTGATCACTTGGAACATCTCACGGCTGTCTTCCTCAAGATTTGGGAAGCAGGCCTGAAGCTTAAGCCTTCCAAGTGTTCCTTTTTTAAAGAATGCCTCAAATTCTTGGGCCATGATATCACCTAGACTGTGATACACCCCATAGACAATAAGGTGGAAGCCATTGATAATATTCTGACCCCCACAAATCTACGCAAGGTTCAAGTATTCCTTGGAATGATGTGATACCACCAGCAATTTATCCCTGACTTTGCAGAAATAAGTGAAGCCCTTGTCCAACTTCTCAGGACAATTTCCTTCAATTGACTGATAGTCAACAGCAATCCTTTGAGGCTCTAAAGACCAAGCTTAAGGAGGCCCCCATCTTAGCTTATCCTGATTATGACAAGGAGTTCATCTTGTACAATGTGCTAGAGGAGTAGCTGTGGGTGCAATCTTAGCACAGCTAGACAATGGCAGTATGGATTGACCTGTGGCATATTTTTCACATGTCCTTAACAAATATGAGAAGAATTATAGAATCACCAAGAAGGAATGCTTGGCAGTACTACACGCTGCAAAGTAATTTCAACACTACATCTATAGGACCCACTTTAATGTAGTCACTGACCACTCATCCCTTAAGTGGTTACAACAGCTAAAGGAACCTGAACATTGACTGGCTTGGTGGGCCCTCTGCTTACAAGGGTATGATTTCACTGTGATACAGTAGTTTTCAAACCTGTTGAGATAAACAAAAAACCTCAGTCTAAAAAAATACAACTCAATCTAAAAACAAAATTAAAGTGGATCCAAATCTATTGTAATTTAATATAAATCCCTTGATTTTGGTTTTATTTTTAGGCCAAGTTGTCTTTGTTTTTAGACTGAGATTTTTATTTATCTCAACAGGTTTGAAAACTACTGTATGGTCATCCAAAATATTGTTATTGTAATTAGATTTTCTTTTTTTATGAAAATATGAGATCTTGCTCTATCAAAGAAATTAAGAGAAGCCATGATATTAGATATATCATAAGGTGACTGTCTAATAGCCCCCTGTGTATTGTAAGATAAAGTGATAGGGTTGTGGCAGATAAAATATGCGCCAACCACTGGCATTTATCTTAATGTAGGGGTCCAAATAAAAAACTTTCTAGAATTGTAGATTATCCTAGCTTGGAGAATAAATTTTTTCATAAAGAATCCAGGTGGACAAGACTATTATTCCTATGCAATTCAGGGACACCTGCTTGGTATCCAATGGAAAATATAGGGTTAAAACCTAAGAGTATGGTAAGGATAATGATACAGTAGTTTTCAAAGCCATGGCACTAAGCAAAATAAACTTAATGCAAAAAAAATCAACTCATTTGAAAGCAAAATGAACTAAATAAATGAAATAGAAGTGAACCAAAATTTATTGATAGTTGATATAAATTTATTAGGGTTGATTTTTTGCATCTGAGTTGTTTTTGCTTAATGTCATAGCTTTTAAAACTACTGTATAAAATTAAATTTAAGTATATATAATTAATAGGTTTTATTTATTAATAAATCATTCCATATAAATTCAAGTTTTTACCAGTTAAAATTAAACAAAGAGAAGTATAGAATAAATACTATTAATATATAAAATAGCAAGTCAATCTGTAATGTCACCTCAAGTGGGATCAAGCTGGAAGAGATTGAACTGAATTGATTTTTATATTGTTTTAATTTAAAGTTGATAGCAAAGCTAAAAACTCAATTTGGCATATGCCTATTGTTGCAACATCTTCAATTACTCCCTCTCAGGGAATTGATTCCACAAGTGACTTGCTTAATAATTTCCCAACCAATCATTAAGCCAGTTGCATTACTATTGTTTGACCATCTATTACGGGGATCACTCAATCCAGATCCTAAATGGAACAAAACGTGAACAACCCTTGTGACTTAAGAAGAATATTACTCAGATAAGCCCCATGACTATCATGACGTACATGAACAGTATGTGGCTTTACATGATACTATATATTATCCTATATTCATATCCAATAAAGTATCATTCTCTTATTAATTTCCCCTTTATCTTGTTTATTATACTTCCCAGAAGTATATTCACAACAATATATAATATCTTATATATGTCTTTGAAAGCATGAGGATTGAATGTAGCAGAGTGTGGTCTAAACTATGTAAAAATGAGAATATAAGCCACTCAGGATTTAGTAAATAGTTATTTAATTGCTTGATTCTTAAATAATGGTTCAACTCTTGCAACTCTTGTAAAGTGGCTTTTCTGCATAGTTTAATTAACTTCAGAATGTGTGGATTAAAATTAAAAGAGAAGCACTAAATTATTTAAAATAATTTAATCTTTAGATTCAGAACCTAAAGATAAAAATGTGGGATTGTCAAACTGTTTTTGCGTGAACTCATCAACTTACTGGAATAATTTTCATCCTTTTATATAAAAATGTAAGGTTTTCTGGGATGAAAATTACTCCATTAAGTTGGTGAGTTCATGCAAAAACAATTTGACAATCCCACATTTTTACCTTTAGGTTCTGAATTTACAGTATGATTGTATGGTTAAATTCTTTATTAAGGATTGGATTTGGTTGAAGAAAAGAGGGCTTGTCAGGTTTAAAAAAAATTAATTAAAATGATACAAAAAGTAAGATTAAGTAAAGGATGGTTGGCTTGGACATTTTAAATTTCTTTATTTTCAAGTGAAATAATATAATATTCCACTCAGATTCATATCTGATTCAAGTGGCTGTAGATTGCTTCATATTTAACTCTGCTTACCATTGCATCATCTTAATAAGGATGTCAGTGGAGTAAACTGTAAATAAAAATATTAAGACTCATTAAAAATAGTTTTCATGCAATTTAGAATATCTAGATAAATTTTCAGATAATTCTGATAAAAATGATACCAAAAATAATGACTCTAAATGCTCAGATAAAGAGTGAAGTGCTGGAACTGGGCTTGTGTCATAATCAAAAGCCTGGACTCAATTTGATACATGAATTCACCCTCAATACACTAAAAAACTAAAAACAACATATCTCTGTGAATACTAAGCTAATCTTAATGTTTAATAGCTTAATTTGTAGCTACAGATTAGCTCTATATTTTGAGCAAATTAGAAAATCAAAATTTAAAGTATTTTAAATTTTAGTAAACTTAATACAGTAGTTTTAAAAGCTATGGCAACAACCAAAAATACCTCAGATTTAAACAAAATGAATTCAGAATTAAACAAAATCCAAGTTGTGCAAGATTCAGGATACAAATAATTCAAATATTTTTGATTAATAAATGAACTTTCAAACCAAAAACAAAATTTTACTAGCCTGTTATACAAAATTATATCAAACATCAGGCAGTGTAGTTCAAACCACAAACAAAATGAACTGGTGCAACAAGTGAGATGGATAGATGCTATTCCAGAGTATATTATAATCCAATCAGGATTCATATGAGGCACCAACAGAAGGACTAAAACAAAACAAAACTTGAGCAATCTAGAAGCAAGATTACACAAGCACAAAACAAAATGAACTCACACAAGATGTGTAGTATGAGCAGCCTAAAATAGAAATATAACAGTTTAACAGCCAATCAACAGCTATCCAATTTAGGAACAGAGGCATTTTATCCATTTTCATGGACCCTTACTTGTGTATAATGGTTTTGAGAACCTTCTAAATATGGAATGATGATTACAATAAAAATAAATCATAAAATTTTAAACTTCTACTTTAAGTGATTTTATCCTAGGTTTTTTTACAATGGTTTTTACTAGCAACATTTTTGACAGCACCAGCAACCAAGCCATCAGCAGCCAAGCCAGCTTCAATGGAGGCAAGGCTCAGAACATGGAGGCACCTGTTTACACCCAAGCCTCTGAGGTGGGTAACAAGGAAGCTGACCTGTACCTGACCCCTGACCTATATATCTTTGACTTGTTCAGTAGTCACTTAGTGTCTAGCTCTGCCCCCACTCCTGTACACCCCTCCACACAAGCTGCCAGTCAACCAATCAATCAGGATGGCAACCTTGATTTGGAACAACTTCCTGCTACCAGCCAACCTGCCCCCCTACAGCCAATCAGGCTTTAGCTCCTGCAGCCCAGCGCCCCAAGAAACAAAGCATCACCACCCAAATTCTCCAGGAAATTGTGGCACTGAACCTATAGCTTTTGTCCTGGGATCAGATTGCTGACCAATTGAAATTTACCCAAGCCACCATAATGCAGGAGTTCAACAACCTAATGAACAAAGGGAATCTGATTGGGAAAGCCAAGAAGCCCAAGAAGGCCCCTGAGTCCCAAATCACAGAAGCCTACCCAATCATGCTTGACCTCCTCCAGCAGGATCCCAAGCTTCCCTTGACCCAGGTTTGGAAGCAACTTGTGCACCATGGCATTTGGGTGTCTGAGCGCATGGTGCAGCTCTGGATTCATGGATAGGTGGCTTCAATACAGATTCTTACCAATTTTGCCGGCAACCAATGGGATGGTGCTGATGAATCCCCGTATGATCCTGCCATTAAATCCACCCTGGTCTGATGCCTGAAAAGTTTTTCAGATTACGTCATGTTCATCTCTTACTATAAGCTATTCTTTGCTTTTGATGATTTTGGTGAGCAAGGAAAAGCCACTGCCAAGAATAGAAGGAAGAAGGTCAAGAAGGGGACATTCATTGGTGTGTTTCTGGCTGTTTCAGCCACTGGTTTTGTCTACTATTAGACAGACCCAGATTTCACCAATGGCTACAAGTACAGCCAAATCCTTAGTGGATTACTCAACTCCTGGGATGGCTCAAATTCCAAGTACTAGGTTTTCTTGAGCCATCAGATGAAGGGTAGCTCCACTGCCCTTGAGGCCATCCAGCAATGCAGGCACCAGGCCTCCATGTACCCAACCGGTCACACAGACATCCATCTGGCTGATTTCATGTTCTTTAATATTGGAGATAAACTCTGGGAGCACCACCCTCAAGATTTTAAGGACCTCTATCTTGGGGTCCTTGACTACAATTCTCTCTTTGATCTTCAAATGGTGGCTGTCTTGTTTGCGCAAATGGTTTTCCATGTGAACATGGGCAACCAATCACACAAGGAAAAGTGCCTCCCACCCCGTGCCACAGCCACCTATCAGCCAATCAAGGCAATGACAGACAAGGAATATGATGAGAGGTACATGGCAGCCATCACACAAAATCCTCCTACCCCTACCCCTGCCACCACTATCCCCATCTTCCAGCCCCGCCCACCAAATCCCAGACCCCCAGGCTAGCATTGCTTCTACGTCTTCCTTCCCACGTTATTATGCCTACTAGGCATCACTCTTCCTGCCCCAATAAACCCCCTGTTGCCAAACATTTTCTATTTCTATTATTTTTATTTTGAATTTCAATTGTTCATGTTCTCTTTATTTATAGTTGGTTTTATTCTTTATGTTCTGCTTCTTTCTATAAAATCATATATTTACTATGCCATGTATCTAGATCCAGGACACAGTTATTTTTGGCACCCAAGCATTGCCCCTTGTGAAAATATTAACAACAATTTGGTGGTTGTCAAAATTTGAATTAGAAAATTATAGGTTAATTGTGTTTAGATAAATTTGTTACTGATGCACATCCAAAACCTTAATGATGAACTTTAAGCCAATAAGGATCAAAGTGATAAAGTGATTATTGTGACATAAAGGGTTATTCAATAATTCTTTGATGCATGTGCGCTAATTAATATGATTGCTGGTTGTTTTGCTATTGTGTGCCATTGCTGCTGTGGCAAGTTGTTGATGGACTAGTGCTAACCCAGCAGCTGATTGAGCACTAGTCCACCAACAACTTGCCACAGAAGCAATAGAACACAATAGCAAAACAACCAGCCAATCATATTAATTAGCGCACATGCATCAAAGAATTATTGAATAACCCTTTATGTCACAATAATCACTTTATCACTTTGATCCTTATTGGCTTAAAGTTCATCATTAAGGTTTTGGATGTGCATCAGTAACAAATTTATCTAAACACAATTAACCTATAATTTTCTAATTCAAATTTTGACGGCCACCAAATCATTATTAATATTTTCATAAGGGGCTGTGCAAAAAGCCAAAAATAATAAGGCAACTAAGGAAGCAATGCCAACATAAAGCAAACAACACATATTGAGTTGAGCGTAAAACATATATGCAAAGGTAAAAATGGGATATTGGAGTAATGTGAAAACAAACAGGGATAAACAAAGAGGCAATAGTATCAGAATAATACAGATTTTATTGGAATGAAAGCTTTAAAAACATATTAAAAGATTAGTAAAAAATCAATGAGAGAATTAGAGAAGCTTTTGAAGGATCTTGACTTGGCAATTGCCAAAATCAAAGACATTGACTGCAAGGTCAAGGCAAAAATGAAGGCTGCTGTCCTTACAGGGGAAAAGATTGACAAGGTGTCTGCCAAGGCACTTATGACCAAGATGCCAGACACCTCCAAAACAATAACCAAACCCTTTTAAATGTCCAGAAGACCTTTGTGGAAGGCCTTTAATGCAAGTCCTTTGCCCTCTCTGCGCTGTCTGTCTGGGCCAACAACCCTAAGATGTATGCCCACCTTGAACCAGCCAAGCAAGCCAGAACTAAGGACACAGAATTGCCAGCACAATTGCTTGCGCCAAGAATGGCTAAGCCTGCCAAAGCCACTGGCAAAGAGAAAACACACAAAGGTAACATAAAAAAATAAAAATAATAAAAATTTGTAAATACTTTCCTTTTTTTAAAAACTTAGACAGTGAAATCTGCCATGTCCTGGTCCCGTTTTTCCCTGCCACGTTTTATGCCAAATACACCAATCATGTGGCTAGGAAGCTGTTTCTGTCCCCCCTGTCTTTTGGGAGCTTGAAGACAGAATTCACAGGTCCTTCCCAATGACAAGGGACGTGCTAGCCGGGCAGACACATGCCAAGGGGGCATCTGAGTGGGCAGTTACTGCCTAAAAGGATGCCAACTGGTCCACCTGGACCCGGTATCCCTCAGTGGAGTTTACTGTGTAAACTCCATTGAGCTTGTTTGGGACATCCTAGAAACACTCTATTCAAGAATATATCAGAGACAAGCCAAACCCACGCAGCTGCTTGCTTCTGCTTCCTGGTGGAGCATATGCTCTCTTACCTGTTGGAGAACTTTGGGCACACAGTGGGTAAATTGGCTGTTGTAGATGCAACAGCTGTAAAGAAGACCAAGATCCTCCTGGCAAACTTCAGGCTGGCCTGGAGTTCCAACAAGACGGGGGTCCCTCCAGCAATGGATCTTACCTTTACAAAGACCAAGCATGAGAAGAAGATTAGTGTCGTGTATAATAAACTCTGTGAGTTTACAGAAGCCTTTGCTAGAAAAAGGCTTCATCTCATTGTTTACATCAGGTGACTTCTACTTTTGGAATAGGCGCCAGCGTGGAGGACCTAGACAGGGTTCTTCTTAGGATTGACAAGGCCTGGCTCTCATTGGATGGGAAGAAGGCCCCCTGGGTACAACTCAGTCAACCATATAATCCAAGATGCCCTGGCCCTGGCAGGAATCTATGGGTTTGCAGCCCCACCAGAGAAGCTGCTCCTGCATTCTCTCCTAACAATACACCCTTTTACTAGTTGCTGCAAATATTTTAATCAGGGTTGTGGTGATCCACATGTGTGCTGTTTTGCAGGCGAGGGTTGATTTGGCTTCAAATAAAGACAATATGCTAAAGAGTGACAATGTGTGGTTAGCTGGTGACGCTGTAAACTAGTAGGTAACATAGAGCTACTAGGGGTAAGTAGGGTGAGCCTAGTAGGTAACATGGAATACTAGGGTAAGTAAGGCCTGGCTGGTAGGTAACATAGGACTACCAGAGGCAGATGTTGCCTCCACCCAGCAGAAGGAATTGGCTGCTTTGGGCTATAGTGCTTCATCTTGCAGGGAACTGTGGCTGCGGAAGGGTGAAGGCCAAAATAGCAAGAAGGGAACTTTCTCTGTCTGGGAAGGAGTAGGTTTTAGACCCCAGGCAGGTAACGCGGGCTTCCAGGGAGGGGGAGGAGCTTTGAGGGTTCTACATACCCTAATACACTTACAGGAGGTCTGTGAGTAAGCACCCTACTGTGACTGTACAACAGTCACTATTGATTATTTAGCCAAATAAATGCTCCAAAATATAAAGTTATCTCTGTTTTTCTGTTTATTGCATGTAGATAGATTGAATTGGAAGTCTTAAGGTAAAGATTCCTGAAATCTGGATATCTAGGTTCAATAAAAGAACAGAAGGCAAGATTGGCCGAGTCAATCTGGGAGACTGGGTGTCTCAAAAACGGTTTAATTAATCAGGAAGATTAATAAATAAATACACAGGAATATAATTAATGAGGATTTAATTATACTGGTTAAATTGTCTTGACTATGTCAAGAAGTTTGGTTAAGGTCAACCATAAGTAAACCCCCAAATTTTGGGTTAAAAGTGCCACCACGCTGCCTGATGAATTTGTAAAGCGCCAAGGCGCCACTATCAATTTTTTTCAGGCGCTGGGGAGCTGCCTGGGAAAGTTCTGGGCGCTGCAGTGGCGCCTGGTTCAAGTTTCAAAGTGTTTTAATGGGTTTTAAGGCAAAAAAACCATTAAATGCAAAGATAACTAAATAAAGGCAAGGATGCCTAGGAATTCAGGGTTAATCAGCTGTTCCCAGTTGGAACATCAATAGCTGAGTTTTGGGATGTTTAATCCACAGGGTTTTGGCACCGGGAGCTGAGGAAGCTCCATGCTGAATTGGTACATTGGGATGAATGGAGTAAGGTGACTTCTTCCCATTGTAGGTTGTTTCTCATAGGTTGAGAAATATTGGTGATATTTTAGGTAAAGATCTAGGTTTGGATGACTTGAACGTCATAGATCACATGAGATGAATAATAGGTTGATTCAGGAACCGGAAGGGTTTTCAGCCAAATATGCCCCAAATGGTATATAAGCAAAAACAGCTACACTTTAAAAAAGATATATTGTTGATTTTGACGCTTTCCCCTCAACTATCTTTTGAATTATTATGTCTTATTTGTTAAATTTTGAAAGGGCCAATTTGGAGTACTTTGCGTGGAAACCACTGCTTCCAGGAAAAAGGTTCCTACAAGTTTGTTTGAGGAAGCTTGGGCAAGCTTGGAGGTCACCAAGACTGTGCCTGAGGAGTCCTTGTTGAAAGTAAAGGCTGCATTTGAAGAGTTATACTCCAATTACTTTGCAAAAGAAGGGACTCCCACCCAAGGAAACCAAATCTATGTGTGAGAATCTTTAAACTTGTTAGTAGGATGGGACAAAATCTTACAACAAGTGAAAGCAAAGGCAAATTGTGAAATTGAGGCTTTAAGGGAAAGGGAGGAAAAGAGCGTGGGATTATGGCCCGTTGGCTGGATGATAACAAAGTGTTGTCCCATAAAATTGCCTCTCTGGAGACAAAGCTCTTTGAAGCTTTTTCAAAGGAAGGTAATGGCAATAAGAGTCAAGGGCAGGATAATGGCGGGATGGACTGGTTGGACCTGGATCTGCCACACCTACCTAACAGACTGATAGGGTGTCCTTGTTTATGCCCATATGGGAGCTTTGGGGAAGCCCAAAGTGAGCATTGGAGGGCATAGATTTTCTCAGAGATGTCACCAAGGCAGTTTGCTTGGAGAAGCAAGCTGCAGAACTTGGTGTGATCAGGCCTCTGGGAAGTGGAGCAGATTACTCTGCGACTGAAAGCCCAGACCTAATCAACTGGGTGAGTAAAGACAACACATAGACATTGATCTATGGTTGAATGGCCTAAGTGGATTGCCACTTGTGAGGGCCCAGTCAAACGCCAGTTCAATGTAGACTTATGCCTGGGTCTACAAGTTCTGGTAATGGGAACTGAGATAAAGGATCAAGGTGGTTCAGGGAGTTAACAGAGAAGACTAACAGGAGGGACTTTTTGGTCACAGTGAAGGCTAGTTGATGGACTGTTAATTCATATTGAATTGTGGGAACCAATATGGTTCAATGTGTAGAAAGAACAAAGGAGGTTCCTAGTAAGAATTTGTTGAGGAACTGGTTGAGGAAAAGTTGAAGGACAAGAAGATTATGATGCAGGACTAGCTGATCATAAAGCAGGATGGCCAAAGGACCAGAAGTTTGTGGTGAAGAGCTGAAGAGCTGAGAGGATAAACTAGCCAGACTGGATGCAGAGGCTGGAAGAGCTGATTTTAGTGTCTTTTGAGAGGAAAATAGATGAAAAAAAGCAGTTAAATAATAATTAAATACTGCCTGATTATGATTAAAAAAGGATTTAATATTATATAATAAAAAAAAGAGGAGGAAAAATAAGGTATAGTTTGTTAGAACTATATATTATTTTAGGAAAAATAATTAAAGAGAAAATGAGCCAGAAAGAAGCTGGAAAAAGAACAGAGAAACTGTGAGGGCAAAAGAGCAAATTTTGCCAATAACAACTAGGGGAGGCAAAAGAACAAGCAGAAAGCAGGTTTGAAGTCACAAAACGTTGAGAGAAACACAGAGAAACGTTGAAAAATTGAGGGGTCAAAATTTGCCTAAGTAAAACATATGTGGAAGCGCTTGAGATTTTCCGGGGAAACTTGACAGGAATTACGGCAAAACCGTTTGAAACACAGAGCAGTTATTTACCCGGAGCAAGACAGCCTTGGGTTTGAGCCAGGGTCAAGGATGGGTCATCCAGGGGAATCTTTTTGGCAAAACTGTTGAATTGAGGTGTGTGATTGGCTGCAAGCCAGAATCTATTTGTTCAGTGTTTTAAGGGCTTTAACTTAAGAGTTAAAGCCTAAAAAATGAGGGGCAAAAGCAGAAAACTCAGGGCTTTCATTGGCTGAAGTAGGTTTAAAGTTTTAATATATTATAGAGAGAGAAAAAATGGATAGTCTAAGCTTTGAAGAACCAGAGTTCTAAGAGAGGTTTTTGGTCTGAAACAAGGGGCTATAAAAGGGGGAGCTATCTGAGACTCTTCAGGGACTGGATCAAGTGGATTAAAAGGGCCACAAAAGCTACAGAAGAAGCCAAAGACCAAGAATAGGAAGCCAGAGCTGGAAAAGACTGCAGGAGCCCAAGATCAGAACACAGGAGCCCAAGACCAAGGAGCAGGAGCCCAAGACCAAGGAGCAGGAGCCCAAGACCAAAGCGCAGGAGCCAAAGACCAAGTACAAGGAGTCCAAGAGATTGTTAAAGGACTATAGGTATTGGCACAAAACTCTCATTATTCCCTATCCCAAGGACATATATCAGAAGGTTTCTAAGGGGATCTTCCTTATGACTATGAATAAAGCACCTATTACGACCCCTATCCAAATTTCCTGCGTTAAGAAAGGATAAAAGTTCTATGAGTCAATTACCCCACATTTTCTATCCTAGTCCAGGGGACAAGGAATCCTATTGCCTAGGGTGCAGGAAGTTTGCCTCTAGTAAGTCTGCCCAGGAGGAGTGGGAAAAGATGACTAGGCATCTGGAAATGACAAATAGAGGAAGAGAGTTTATTGGGGGAGAGTTTGCAAGACTATTACAGGATTGGTATTGGCCTACAGAAGGGCTGGCACCTGATGAAGTACAAATTTATGGTGGAGACACTCACCTAGTGATTGGGAAGGTACTAGAAGAGTTTGCTCTTATGCAGGCCAAGTATAAGCTCCTAATCAATCATTCACCACTGTTGGAGAATGACGACTCCTCCAAGCCGGTCCCTGGTTATGACCCAGGATACACTTTGGGGACTGGTGACCAGGAACCCCGCAAGAGTGTATCCAACGTCTACAGTGTAACAGTGGAGGTTGTGCGCCACCTCCATCCCTGGGTGGGTACATACAAAGAACTCACTACAGGCTCTCTTAATAAATCCTCTCTTTCAATAAATTTCATTACAATTTAGATTATTTTTATTATAATAAAATTTTCTAATTCTTATTTTAGCAATTAAGTTTTTCAAAATAAATCCCGGAGACAGTTTTCATAAAAGCATAAAATTATACATTAATAAAATAAATTATAATTTGTACATCTTAAATTTAATTATTTAATCCCATTTTTATATTTTTTTGATAAGAGTGATATAAATATATTCACGTAATCAAGTATAAAGTGTTTGGGATAACCTCAGATGCCATAATAAAAAAAATTAATATAAAATATATAAATTAATAGCCTTCATTGATTGTCCTGCTGAATGTGATTGTGGGCTTAGAAGCTTCTAAATATAAAATGATTTTTAATAAATCTAAAATAGTAAATTAGAGAATATAAAAAAGCCAGACAAGCTAAGCCTTTAATTTGTTGGCTGTTTGGCAAGGCACACAGGGATGAACAAATCAGCGTGGCCATAGAATTTGGCCACGGTCTTGGCTGGGAGGGTGTGGATCCTGGACTATAGAAAATTAAAGAGGTCCTTGGTCCCAGTTGGGGTTCCTTGCTTTACAACTTGCTTGAGCCATCCAAAAACTTCTTTTATAGGATTTAAGAAGGGTGAATAAGCGGGGAGGAAGAGAAGGCGCAAATTCAATGTGGCCAATTGCTGGGGGTCCACTGTAATGCTGGTGTCAATCATTGGGAATTCTTTGAGAATATTGGCCACCTTGTGGAGACCAATGGTATCCAGCACAATTACATTGATGAAGCCCAGGCTTGTGCGCCTATGGTGCTCCTGGACCAATTAGAGGAATGCTAGAACTGTACAGCTATTGTGGAAGCCTAGTATCATTTGATAGAGCTCAACCCACTTTGGACCAAGGAGAGCCACCATTGAATAGGCTGTGGCGCGGACTTCAGCACACCAAGCTACCCGTCATTTGAGCCTTTTTAGACATACCCATATGCATTCCGCATAGACAAGGCAAATGCTGATTTTTCAATATAATAGAATTTGACCGTTCCCTTGGCTTTGAGGGTAGTGTATAACTCAGCGTATTTTTTCTGGGTCTCAACATTAGTTGGGCTATTTTGATTGTATGGAGATACCCCAAGCTTTTTCCAGGAAAAGCACATTCCCTTCATCAGATGATAGTAAAAGGAAATTTAGGCCTCAACCCAAAAGTAGATTTGACCATGGCCTGTATATTTGCCTGTTCAAGATGGCAATCTCAGGTTATCCACTGGTGGATTGCCCATTTGTGCTCCTTGGTGGGCATGGTGGACACGCACAGGGATTTCTCTGTGGCAAGGACATGGCCAGTATTGATGAACTTGTTGAAGTTCTTTGAGGCGTACTTGGGATCCACCCCAACAAGGGCTGCGGCTGCCTTGTAATCACCAGATTCCTGCATGAGCCGGAGAAGGATGATGCACTTAATGTCAGGAATGCGCTTGTGAGCGGGCTTTTTAGCGGTGGGGATTGGCTCGTTGGTGTTAGGCACAACACAGGGCATGGGCACCTTGGTGTAAAACGCAGCAACTTTCTTTAGCACCAGCTGTTCCTCATCAGTTCTGTAGAACTCAGGATCATTGTCCTCTTCCTGGTTGCCATCACTGACGTAAGGCTCATAGCTAGTGTCATGTACAGGCTTAACTTTCTCCAGCATGGCTAACAAGACCAACTCTTGGCGGTACACAACGTCAAAAACATACAAAGTAAGTCCTACCTCCTTGTTTCTAACTGTTTTTGTTGTGGTAACCTTGGTGGGCTTCTGGGTCAGCTTGGGGACTCAAAGGTTGATGCTCTGCACCCCAGTAGCTTTTGCTCCTTGAACCAGCTGTGTCAGTGCAGTATCACTATCAAACTCTCCTCTCCCATCTTCTTCCTGAATAGGCACTTGGAATGCACTAACTCTTTTCTTTGACCCGCGGGGGCAACCACAACTGCGGCGCACAACAGGTTCATTGCTACTTTGTTGTTGTGTTCCTTCCATTTTAAGAATTTAATAAAATATTAAATAAACTTCAATTAAGTTACTCCCTAATTTTAATTTTTGCTTTTATCTGAATATGGATATTTGATTAATATTTCCCCCAATATCCCAATTATAGATTTTTTATTTCTTAATTAGTTGTTTCTGGTTTTACAACACCCATTTTAGAACACCCAACATACTTTCCACCCATTTCCCAGGTTTTATGCCAAATTAAGCACACAATACAATATTTTTAAAATTTATGATTCAGATCTTGTGTCTTATTTTAGATACATTGGTATCATTCTTGATTACAATCCATTGTACACACTGAGTGAGTGATTTTGTTTACATAGTGAGTTGCTATTGTGTTTTTTTTTGGGTTGAGTTTTGACTCACCACACTTGGGTGTATTTTGTCACCAATTCACATAGTAAACATATGTACACCAAAAGTCAACTCACACCATTTTATTGTGAATCAATGTATTTTGGATTGTATTTTGAATAGTTTTGCTTTGCAGGTGAGCACTTCTTTGCTGTGTTGACCCATTTTGCCCATTAACACCAAAAATCCCTGTTAATAGAGTGTATATTTTAACCTGATAGTTGGATTTTGTTTAAATCTGAAATCATTTTATTTAAATCTGAGGTATTTTTGGTTGTTGCCATAGCTTTTAAAACTACTTTAGTAATACTCTACTTATTTAGATTTAAATTTTAGTGTTAACTTGAATATACTATTTTACTTATGTAAATAAAAGTTGAATTATTTTAAAAGAAAGCATGTTTAAATAAAATTTTATAAATTGATTTGTTATTAAATAATCCAACCTGAAAATAAAATAAAATATATTGAATTGATATATAGTAGATTTCAAACCTGTTGAGATAAATGTATATTATTCAGTTTAGAACACATGAACTCAGTCACAAAACAAATGTTAACCAGAACCAGTTGAAGGTTAATTTACTCAATAAAGCTTTCATTTATCTAGGGCTAGAAAACAAAAATTAAACAAATATTGAATTCCAAAAATGAGATAGCAAACACATGTAACTCAAATTCATAACGTGCACAATACAGTCACTTCCTGAAGCATTCTTAATCAAATTTGATAATGAGTGTGTGACAAATATGGTACAAACCAAGAAGGCATGAGGTTCAGTCACAAAAGTGATGAACTCAAACACAAAACAACTGATTTTTTTTGAAAATATTGATTATTTTTGGGACTCAAATAGGAAATATTGGATTTCAGGAGTGAATCCACCAGAATTTATTCAGGGACCTACAGCATTATTTTCAAAGTACACACTTCTAAATTTGGACATTTATGTCTGAGAGTCTGGCTCAAAAAGGAGCACACACTTTAATAAAATTAATTTTCTAGAAATACTTTGCTTTTCTATTTTTAATAGAGTTTATTGTGTTTTGTTTACAATGAGTTTTTCAAGTGAGAGTAACTTTGACATTGTCAAGAAGCAGTACCAGGAGCTAATCCAAGCTCAGACTTCTGAACTAAGGAGCTCAACCACTGTGTTTCCTGTGTACACCCAATTTAATGTAAGTTGTGAGGGGGCTGAGTTGTATGTGCCACCAGCCCCATCCACAGATGACTTTTCTGATAGCCAATATGGTGCTCCACAAGACCAGGCCCAACCTGAGTCTTTACCGCATTTTGGAGACTGGGAAACTGTGGCCCACTCTAATCTGATCCAACTATTGTCTGAGAGTTTGGGCCAATCAGAGCAAGCCCTTCCTAATCTGGGTCCCCTTATTCCTCAAGTCCACCAAAAATGGCATGTCATCACTAATGAGATTGTTGAAGAGATTGTGAGCCTCAAGCAGAGTGGGGTAAATTTTGCCAAAATTGCCACTTGGCTTTAATTCACTGAGGCAGTGATCAAGCTGGAGTTCCAAGCCCTCTTGAAGAGTGGCGGTGCAAAGCCAGGCAAGAAGCCAAAGAAGCAGATTGACTCACAGATCAAGCAGGCACATCCCCTAATGCTTGACTTCCTCCAGCGGGACCCATACCTCCAATTAACTGAAGTACGCTGCCTACTTGAGCTCAAGGGCATTTTCATTGCCTGCTGTACAGCGCAGCTCTGGATGCATGGGCTTGTAATAAGTGTTCTGATTCTGACCAATTGGCTGGCCAATAAGTTGAATGATGGCTCTGATTTGCCCTATGACCCAGTGATTAGTGCCACCATCACCCGCTGCCTGTCCTCTATTTTGGACAATTTCATAATTATATCCTATTATAAATTGGCATTGTAGTTCCGTGATTATGGCACTTTGAGTGAAAAGAACACTCTCAAGGGCAAAAAGAAGGAACCAGAGGGGAGTGTGATTGGTACATTCCTTGCAGTTTCCCCCAAAAGGAACTGTATTTTGCTGGACTACAACCAGTTAAACCAATGATTACTGGTACAGGAAATTCCTCTTTTACCTGCTTGCCACCTGGAGCTTGGCCAATTCCAAATTCCAAATATTCCTGAGCCACCAAATGCAGTGCGCTGAAGTGGCCTCTGAGAAAATACAAGCATACAGCCACAACGTCTCAAATTTTCCCTGCTGGGCATGCTGATCTCCACCTTGGTGATATGAACTTCTTCAACATTGAAGATACCATCCATGGGTGCAACCCCACAACCTTCAGCCAGGTGGTTGGTGCAGCCTACAACCACACTGATCTGTTTCCCAGCCAGAAGGTTGCTAAGATGTTTACCAAGATGGCCTTGAATGCTCTCAGCAGCAGCCAATCATTAAAGGACCCCCAGCTCCCCCTCGTGATTCCCAAGCATACAAGCTAACCACTGTTCTCTGAGTTGGAATATGATGCCATGTACTATCAATTTCTCTGAGCCAAACAAGGCAACCAATCACCTCTGGACCATCCAGCTGCCCTAGTCCCCAGCCAACCAATCCTGTTTTTTGGAACCCACCTCTCCAGCCAGTCAAGCCCTCCCCCCTCTACCCAGTCTGCCACCTAGTTTACCTGCCCAATCCAATTCCCCTAATAAAACTCCCCCACCCAATAATTTTTATTTCTTAATTTATATTTGTTGAACTTTTACGTATTTTTTAATGTTATAATATATAGTTTACACTTAAATGGAAGTGATGATTGATTTTTATCATGCCTTAAGTTAAATTTAGCTACTTTAATAATTATTCATTATATTGTTTTCTATTATAACTTTAATATATTATAGAGCTACACTCAAGTAAATTTTAAAAACTACAAGTGCTACAGACCAACCAATTGAATGAGTGTACATGTGGTGTTTTTGTGCTTGGCTCAGACCAGACACGCCTCAGTTATTGCACCCAGTTTAATTTGATGAAATAAGCCTATAGAAAAAGACATTCTTTGTTTGTGAATTGGCACGTCAACTTGTGGTCAATCTAGCACCAGAGAACCCAGAGGTCTGGTGCTATATTGATCACAAGTTGGTGTGCTAATTTGCACACAAAGCCACCACATGTACACCCATTCCAATTGGCTGGTCTGTAGCACTTGTAGTTTTAAAATTCAATTGAGTGTAGCTCTATAATATATTAAAGTTATAATTTAAAAAATAAAATTAAATGAAATGATCCATTACAATGCATATATCTCTAGAATAAATGATCTACATATAACATGTGAAAGTGGCTATCTTTTGATAAATATGTATTTCAGGTTGCACTTGGCATACTGATTCAAGAATAAATTTTATTGTAATTGGACAGAAAATATACATGAACAAAATATTTTATTCATGATACTAAGATTGGGTTAGTTTACGCGCTCTAAAATATATGATCTACATATAACCTGTAAAAATGGCTATTTTATAATAAATATGTACTTAGGGTCAAAATTGGCATATTGATGTTGTAACAGTGCTGTTTTAGAAGAGGTACAAGGGAATATTTTTGAAACTAGATGATATTCTTTATTGAGAGATAATGATTATATAGTTAGTGTGAGTCATGGGTAACAGGAACATGATTGCATTGATCACACGGTGAGATGGTGAAGGGGGTGGCTTGACCCTGATAATGAGTCAAGTGCCAAAACAAGATATCCACTGTAAGGGATTAATATCTGTTCATGTTGTTGAATTTGGAAATTTGAGTTGACTTCCTAGTCTGGCTCCAAGTGACTGGATAATTGGATTACAGGTCACAAACTCACTTACTTGGAACCTTGCTGGTGGGTCAAGCCTGCTGTTTCAACACCCCCCAGCTGAAGGTTGGCCTCCTCTGGGGGAAGGTTGTCAGGGAGGTTTTCAGGAGCCTGGGCGCCATACTGGATTAACTGTTGTTCTGTGGCAGGTAGGACAGTCTCACATTGCTTCTGTCTTGCCTTGCAGGGTCTCAGGGGATTGTAGTGGAGGACCTTGTCTTGTTTACGTTTCCCCAGTCCTTGCACAAGGTAAGTGTTGTTTTTGTTTACCTTTAGGATGATTGCTGGGCCTACTTTTTCTGGTTGTAATTTACTTTTGTCAATGTTCATGACCCAAACTTTGTTGCCAACCTCATGTCTGTTTTGGATGGGGACAAATGTCTTTTGCAGACACTTGTTTTCTCTTTCTGTTTGATTGCTATTGGCCTCTATGACCTGGGGATCTGAGCAGGGTAGAACCTTGCTTGGTATTTCCAGCTTGGGTCCTGATAATTCTTGAATGATATTAGACTGTGTGCCATATACTAACTTGAAGGGGCTTTTCCTGGTGGATCTATTCACACAAGTCTGACATACAAGCAATGCAGTTGATAGCTGCTTGTACCATTTCTCAGGTCTTCTGGCAGTGAGCTTGGCCAAGGCTGTACGAGGCTACCATTTAGCCGCTCCACACGTCCATTGGTCTGAGGATAATAAGGTGTTGCCATGATGTGCTTGACCCCATTCTTGGTGAGGTATACATTGGTATCTTCAGAGGTCTATTCTTTGCCTCTGTTGGTTATCAGGAGCTCTGGCTTTCCAAACTTGCTGATGATTTCCTTTCCTATTAATTGCCGTAGTCATTGTCTGTATGTGTTTTTACTGCCTGTGCCACTGGACATCGTGTGGCAAAGTCTATTGCTGTGATGATGTACTTCTTCTCATTATATTTCCCTGGAATTGAGCCCACAATGTATAGGGCCCACACCTTGAAGGTAGTTGCGTGCAGATAGGTAGTACTGACTTAGGTGGGGTTTCACTTCTTGCAAATTTCTCACATTATTTGCATTAGTCCAAGACTTCCTGAACGTCTTGGTACAGGGTTATCCACCATGCTTTGTGTTTAAGGAATTTGTAGAGGTTGCAGCTTTTTATGTGCCCTAGGTCTCTATGATAACATATGATGGTGTCAACTTGCTGATGTGTGAGAACATAAGGAATAGTGGTTATGTTGGACATTTTTTGATGTAGGGTTCCATACACATCCGCAAAAAAGTGTTTTTTTATTAATGACTGTTTCCTTTGTTATGTCTGTGGTGCCAGGGGGAACCCCTTGTCCTTTGTTTGGAGTACCAGGAGGGGCCAATCTGGGTCAAGCCCATTCTCTTCTTGTGGCTTTAACATACAGGCGCAAGAGGGCGTCTTTCATGACAAGCTCTGGACCAGGCTTGTACTGTATGATCATATTCAACCTCTCCAGGAGTTCCATCCAGCAGGCCTGGCAGCGGGATAGATTTTCTTGGGTTTTGAAGTATATAAGCAACTTGTGGTTGGTCAACGCTGTGAATTCTTCCTTTTGTTCTAAGTAACAATGCCTTTGACTAGGCAGTGCACAATTGCCAACAATTCCTTGTTGTGTATAGGGTATTGGCACTTGCTGTCTGTCAGTTTGTGTGACTTGTAGGCTACAGGAAAGAAGTCACAATCATTGTTTTTGATTTGTAGTACTCCCCCAATGGATGTGTCTGAGGCGTTGGTTTCCATTTGGTATTCCCCATTGTGTTTGGGATACTGTAGGATAGGTGCTGTTATGAGTTTCTCTTTGAGGCATCTAAAACAGAGGTCTTGTTAGGGGTCCATGCGGATTTGGATTTGGAACCAGTTATGGTAGACAGAGGTGCAGTCAGAATGCTGCAGTCAGGTATATAACAATGTACATAGGCAACCATTCTTAAGAATATGCGGAGTTCCAACTTGTCTTTGGGTGGCAGCATTTTGCAGATGGCCTGGATCTTCTGACTGTTGGGTGTAATGCCATCTTTTGAGACTATGTGGCCTAAGAAGGACAGCTGCTCCTGGAAAAAACTGACATTTAGAGGGCTTGGCTAGCAGCTTGTGTTGCGCCAAGGTAGCAAAGGCTGCCTCTAAGTCCTTGTTGTCAGGGAGCCAGTCATAGGCAGAGGCATTGGGCAGCTTGGGGTGAGGTACGGCCAAGCCGGTGGGTAAAGCCCACCATAGAATGGGCGCTAACTTGATAATGTAAGAGGTGGATTGCCCAAGAAAGGACCAGGGACCAGAGTTGGGGACCATGGAATCCACCAACCCTGTCAAAGTAATATAAAGTACTCCAAACAGTTGGGTAGAGGTGGTCTCAGCGGCAGCAGGGGGTTCCAGTGGGCAGTCTGGTCTAGGGGTTAAGGGCGGAGTCATGTGAACAAAGTACGCGGGTAGGTAGTTGTACTTGTCTTTGAACAATAAGGGCGGTATCTCAATCCTTTTTCCTTTGTGTCCTACGTAGTTGGTACTTCTAGTCCTTGCCAAGGGGTCAGCAATGAGAATGGTTTCCAAGTTGTACTCGGATAGGCTGGGTTGGGGGGGGGGTATTCAGTAAAGTGCACAGGTCCAAAGGGGATCCCAGGGACGTTATAGTGCCTGGGGCAGTTTGGCAGGTTGGTCTTTGGAGGGAGAGGCAGCCTGGTAGTCTACTTGACCATAATTAAGATGGAAGATCACTAAGACTAGATAGGGTAATATTTGTTCAAACCAAAGGTTCATAAAACTTTATTATCAAAAATGACAATGTGGTCATCACAATACTGCTGGGGTTTTATACCATGGGATTTTGCTTCTTTGATTTTTGCAGGGTTCAGGTTTGAAGACAAGGCACTGGCAGGGCATGGATCTTGACTTGGAGTCTCAAGGGCGGCAGGTCCAGGTTGTGCCTGCTCTGGCAAATAGAAATGGCAATGATTTGTTCCGCCGCTACTGTTCACTATGTCACCTGAGTAGTTCAATTGTACTACCCCTTCTGGACAGAAGGCTGGCAGTTGCTGGTGGTCATTGGCAGAGTTAAAAATAGGTTTTGTTTTAACCTCCTTAAGGCAAGCTGCAACTTCTGCATAGGTTCAGATCTTTGGTGGCTCAAGGTTAGCATTAATCTGGTAACCATTTGGGGAATTGTCCTTGGGAGACTGGAAGGTCTCAGAGTAACTTGGGTTTGCAATTTAACAAGTGGGCAGTCTTCTGTCCACTTTGTGTGACTCAAGTAGTCTTTGGAGGGTCAGGGTTTGATTCCATGGTTTCCAATGTTGGCTCTAAAACTCCAGTATTAGCGTTGTGTAGGTTGGCAGTAGGTCCTTCCCCAACCTCTGTTAGCCAGGTTACATCTCCTTTGCAGGTATGGGTCTTCATTGGCACCAGTTTGGTGGCAGACTGGCAACTATTCAGGGAATTCTCTATAGCAGGCTGGCAGATTGCAGGGTAATTTAACAATTTGAACCTGTGATTTAACAGATTGGCGGATCTTGGTCTGTCCTGGAGGGTTTGATCTGCCTTTAGGGAACTGGGGTTTGATTATTGGGTTTTTAATACAAGTATTGAAATGTCATTCATGACATCATCCCCTTCCTTCCCAGGGGTCCCTTCCTTTCTGGCCTTCTTCTCAAGATATTGTTGGATTGCTATTTGGGTGTTGGGTAGGTTGCTTAATGGTTCCCAGGTGCTTTCCTCAGGTGGGTATCCCTTCTACTCAACGTAGTACTGGAGGGTTTTATAGTGGGTGCGGTCCCCATGAACATATTCAATTTTTTATTCTTCAGAGCGTCCTACTTGGATGGGAGAGGGGTCAGTCTTGAGTTTCTGGTGGGGAAGGGATTTTTCTTCTTTCTTGAATAGAAGCGCGTGGTGGAAGACATTATGTATCTTTTACAAGGGAGGTAATTCTAATTCAAATGCTACTTTGCCTACTAGCTTGGTGATCCTGTAGGGACCACTTCTTCTGTGGGCTAACATCCAACAGGGAACAGTCAGAGGCACATTTCAAGAGTCCAGATAGACTTTGTCTCCTATTTTCAATGGTTTTCCAGGGATCTTCTTCTTGTCTGCAAATGCCTTATAAGTCTGGACAGCACGGGTCAGATCCTTAAGACAGGTTTGTTGGGTGTTGTGTATCTATTCAATCCAGGTTTGTCCTGATGGGTTTATTTCCTTACTATCAATACTGGGGTCCCAGAACAGGTCAAAGCCATAATTGGCTTTAAAGGGGGACATTCTGGTAGATGTGTGGTCTTTGCTGTTGTAAGCATACTGTGCCATGAGTAGCATCTCTGCCCAGTTATTTTGGTTGGTGTTAGCGTAGCATTGTAGGTATTGTTCAAGTATTTGGTTCACTTGTTCAGTCTGGTCGTTGGTATGTAGGTGATGGGAGGCTGATACACAGTGCTTCACCCCCCAAGTCTTTCATCACCTGAGTCCAGTATTTGGAGGTGAATTGGGGTCCTCTATCAGTGATAAGTTCCCCTGGAGTACCATGTTGAGTTAGGATGCGGTTATGGAAGTGCCTAGCTGTCTCTGCAGCAGTGAAGTGGGTGGTGGTAGGGATGAAATAGGACATCTTAGTAAACCTATCTACCATGGCAAGGATGGCATTGAACAAATTGAAGAGGGGCAGTTCTACAATATAATCCATTGAAACAGACTGCCAGGGTCCTGCTGGTATGTATAGTGGTCTTAGAAGATCTTCAGGTTTGGATCTACGGGTTTTGGTTCTTCCACATGTCTCACAGCCTTCAATGTAGGCAGCCACGTCTTTGTCCATTTGGGGCCAAGTGTAATTCTTCTTGATTCCTCAGAGTGTCTTGAGTCTGCCAGGGTGGCTGGCCATCTTTGAGTCATGGTAATCAATGAGTACTTTGGTCCTTGTTTCACCTTCTGGTACATAGATCTGGTTGTGTAATAGCAGTGTGGAACCTTTCAGAAAAAATCATTTCTTGTGGTGGCGGCTCTCTGGGTCTGAGGTCAAGTTGGCAATGAGTTCCGCTGAATACTTGTGTAAATTCTGTGCTTCAATTATGTCAGGTTTATGGGCCATGATCTTAAGGTACATCAATTGGATACCTAGGCTGGCAGGGTCAAGGAGTACATGTGTGTTGTGGTCCTTGGTTTCTGCTGAGGAAGGGGTCAGATCAGCTCTTCTACTCAGGGCGTCAGGTACTACGTTCACCTTCCCAGGCTTGTAGTCAATGTTCAAGGTGTAGTTGGCCAGTTCCAAGGCCCATCTGGCCTGTCTTTGGTTCAGCTGTCTTGTTTTAAAGAAATAAACCAGGTTCTTGTGGTTGGTTAGGACCTTTATTGGAAACTTGGCGCCACATAGGTATTGGCGCCAATGATTAAAGGTCTTCATTATAGCAAGCATCTCCTTGTCGTAGATTGGGTAGTTTCTTTTGGCAGGCAGCATCTTATTGGAGTAATATGCTACAGGATGTAGCATACTATCCCATCCTTCCTGAAGAAGGACCCCACTCACCGCAAAGTTGGATGTGTTGGTTTCCAGTATGAATGGCTTGGACAGGTTGGGCATGACCAGAACAGGGGCAGAGGTAAAGGTGAGTTTCAGGGTCTCAAAGGTGATGGTGCATTCTGGAGTCCAGACAAAGGTGACCTTGTCAGAGCACAGGCGTGTCAGGGGCAAGGTGATGCGAGAAATATTTTGGATGAAATCCCTGCAATAACTTGCCAGGCCCAAAA